>CAUYQV010067645.1:0-19650 GCA_963574575.1 Galagoides demidoff | reverse complement strand
GAACCCGCCACCTTAGGTGTACGTGGCTGGCGCCTTAGCCGATTGAGCCACAGGCACCGAGCCTTTTATTCTTTTTAGGGCAAGGACACCATCCTAGCCTCTAATCCCTTCTTTTTATTTATTTATTTATTTTTTTGCAGTTTTATTTGGCCAGGGTTGGGTTTGAACCCACCACCTCTGGCATATGGGGCTGGTGCCCCACTCCTTTGAGCCACAGGCACTGCCCTCTTTTTATATTTTTTGAGACAAAAGTCTCACTTTGTTGAGTAGAGTGCCGTAGCGTCATAGCTCACAGCAATCTCAAACTCTTGCGCTTAAGTGATTCTCTTGTTTCAGCCTCCTGAGTAGCTGGGACTACACACGCCTGCCATGACACCTGGCTACATTTTAGAGACTTGGTTTCGCTCTTGCTCAGGCTGGCTTCAAACTCTTGGGCTCAAGCAATCCACCCGCCTAGGACTTCCACAGTGCTAGGATTACAGGCATGAGCCACTGCACCTGGCCTCAATCCTTTCTTCTACACTGAGTATCCCTGATGATCTGGTTTGCTTTTGACTTTAACCTGTAGAGTAGCAGCAGAGAAAGACACAGAGCCATTAACATCTAGCAAGCTCATAATGCCTAAATTCAACTGACCTGTGGTCACTGTTGGTCAATCCTTTTATTAATCACCCTTGATTCCAAAGGGTAATGGTACCCAAACTATACTTTGACTCATAGGATATTTTAATTTTTTAAGGAAAACACAGTGACATCTGCTGGATACCATATGAACAACTACTACTCAGTTGTTTGGACCTAGTGGGTTAGCAAGTGTAACTATTAGAGGCTTAGGGTTTTTTCCTTGGCTTTGAGGTACCATGAAAAATTTCGTAAAATACTAAGAGCATTGTGAAATGAGAAAGTTGGGGAACCTCTGTCCTAGGAAATTTCCAACAGCAAATGTTCCTGGTGCTACTCTATGAATGCAATCAAACTCTTTCATCTGCTCATGATAAAGTGTGCTTTACTGAGAAAATGAGGCTGAATCCATGATAGTTAGAGGAAGATTTGGCTATTTCAACAAGAAGGTGAGATATGTTAGAGGTATGAGCAGAGGCTGGATAACATAAATCAAAAATGGTATAGAAGGGATTCTGCAGGGGGTTGGGAGTAAAGTTGGTCCCATACTTGAAGGTACCTACCAACCATGTGATTCTTTTTCTTTTTTTCTCTTTTTCTTTGAGACAGAGCCTCAAGCTATTGCCCTGGATAGAGTGCTGAGGCACCATAGCTCACAGCAACCTCCAACTCCTGGGCTTAAGAGATTCTCTTGCCTCAACCTCCCAAGTAGCTGGGACTACAGGCGCCTGCCGCAATACCCGGTTATTTTTTGGTTGTAGTTGTCACTGTTGTTTGGCAGGTCCAAGCTGGATTCAAACCCACCAGCTCTGGTGTATGTGGCTGGCACCTTAGCCACTTGAGCTACAGGCACAGAGCCCTGATTCTTTTTCTTTAGTAGCTGGAGTAGTACTTCACCTTCAATTTCCTGACCCTATTTTCTGGCTCAAATATACAATTAGAGATTCTTTTTTTTTTAATTAATTAATTTATTTTTTTTAATTGAATGGTAACTATGTACATTAATGCACTTCTAGGGTACAGTGTGGGGTTTTCACATGCAATCCGAAATACTTCCATCAACAATTAGAGATTCTTAAAGATTAGATTTTGACAAATGTCTTTTTTATGACCCACCACAGCAGTCGAGGGATCCACGAAATAGTTGAAATGTTATTAATTTTATTTTCAGATGATTTGTTCAGATTTGGGTTGTAAATAGGAAATTTTGTAGTGCTCAGTGCAGAGTAATGGCAGATGGGAACCACATGAAGAGAATGGAGGAATTTCTATTCTACTGCAGAGAGTTAACTTGGCTTTCTCATACCATTTCCCCACTATAGCTGGATATCAGTACATAAAAGTTTACAAATCCCAGCATAGCTTAATTCCTGAAGCCCCTTTTATTCACCTACCTTGAGGTGTTCAATCTGCTTTTCTAGCTCTTTAGCACTCATGAAAGTCTCTGTAGGTGGAATACTGCCTTCAGTTTCTTTCAGCCATTTCTGGAAGGTCCTAATCAGCTTCCGGAATTCATCCAACTGTTCCTGGCAAGATGATGCATCTTTCTCTCTGTCAACGAAGAAGTTTTGTTACTTGCCAGATGAAGTTTCATAAAGTCAACTTGAACTACAACTAGGTTCATTCTGGGACTCTAGGCATCAGTTTGCTAACAGGGCCTTTCCTTCCCATAATCTTTTCCATAGCAGGTTTGGCTGAAGAACCATATATAATGTAGAAGAGCATCAAACCCAGGAATCTATTGCCCTTGTTTGGACATTTCTGGGGCAAGAAGTCTTTAATCTTCCTCTGAACTAAAGTGAAAGTGAGAAAAACTAAAAGGAGCCTGCTATTTAAGTACCATGATACAATGGAAGGAATGTAGGCTTTGGATCTCAATTCCAGCTCTGCTACATTTTAGGTATTTGGCTCTTTCAAGGTCCAATCCAAATGCTGATTCCTTTAGCAAGGAAGGTGGTAAAAGAGAGCCTGAGAGAAGTCAGGGGATTAGCCTAGGTTAAGCATGCCAATGAATGAAATAAATCAAGGATAAAGTTTTTAAAATGGCCACCTCTATCAGTCAGATGTCAATCCAGAGATCTTGATTCCTCATACAGCTAAAAGGCCTTCAGCATTCAGAAGGCAAAGCAAAACCTTTCAGACCTTTGATCCCAAGCGCCCCACTAAATAACCTGTTGGTAACAATGTTGGTTTCAGCAACTGCTCTTTCCTGGTCACTAAGGCAGTCATCTGTCAAACCAAAAGTATATTTATGGCTAAATGAAGATAAGAGGTCTGGTCCATGCTCTAACTCCCATGTAAGGCTTTATAATGAGGAATAATGGCTTTTCAACAGTGAGCTAGAATCAGCCTGAGATGAGAATATAGACACTCCTCTAACAGCAACTTAAATGTGGTCAAAACAAGGAGAGGGAGTGCCAATATAGCACTGAGTTGTGTCTAGACCGTCTTCTCCAATTTTTCTCTTTATTTCAAATTCTGTTATAATTCTACTTGCTGCCCAAAATTTGTTCTATTTCATCCAGATGACAGGGAACTCAGTCCCAATTTCTGCTGGTTAGTAATAAAAACACCCACTAAGTATCAAGTAGATTCTTTATCTAAAAGCAACACTATCCACCTTCCTATGACTGGGTAGCAGTTTTGGATGCCATCTTTTCTGGTAAAGGAAGAAAAAAGAAAAGATCATCTTACCGCACAACAAGAAAAAAATTGTTTCTCAACACTAATCAAACACAAGTGAAAACTCACCTTTCTTTAACTGTCTTCTGTAGATCTTTGAAGTCCTTTCTGAGGTTCTGCACCCTGTCCTTATGCTGGGACAGGTCTAGTGCAAACCCACAAGAGCTCAGTTCAGTGACCATGTGCTCAAGAGTATTTAGGTTCTCCTGTTGGTCTTCCATTTCTAAATTGAGCTCCTGTCAAACAAATAAGAAAATGCATCAAATCCTCTGATTCTCACAAATAAATACATTGAAAAAGATGAAAGATATTTAGGTTAAGCCTGGGGCAAGTTCTCCCCAAACTGTAGAAAAAGAGGGAATAAGAAAAGAGGCATGTGGCTTGGAACCCATAGCTTAGCAGCTGGGGCCCCAGTCACATACACTGAAGCTTGTGGGTTCAAATCCAGCCCAGGCCTGCTAAACAAGAATGACAACTACAACAAAAAAAATAACCAGGCATTGTGGCGGGCACCTGTTGTCCCAGTTACTTAGGAGGCTGAGTCAAGAGAATTGCCTAAACCCTAGAGTTTGAGGTTGTTGTGAGCTGTGATGCCACAGCATTCTACTGAGGGCAACATAGTGAGACTCTATCTAAAAAAAAAGAAAAAAAAAGGGAAAGAGGTATGCTTGCTGGCTCAACTGCTAGATCAAAACAATAAACACAGAGGATCTCTCTGACTCATGGAGAGTGGCTAGGAATGATAAAAAAAGTCTCCTTTAAACAAATGTTCAGAGACTCAGGAGGTACAATAAAGAATGTAAAGAATGAAGGTTTTGGGAGTCAAAAAGATCTGAAATTCAAGCATGGCTCTGCCATTGACTAGCTTGTGATCTTAAGCTATAGAATTTCTCTAAGCTTCCATAGTCTCTTCTATAAAATGGGGATAAATACATTATCTTCATTATTATTTAACACTGTATTATAGATATTAGCCAGTACAATTAAGAGAGAAATCAAATTGTGGAATAAGAATTAGAGTTCTTATAATATTGGCACATTATCTGAACACATTATCTGTAAAACCCAAGAGAATGAACAATACAACTAAATCAAAAAATAAAGTAATTAAATCAGCTAACAAGAAACATACAAAAACCTAAACAATACAAAACTCCTGGAAAACACAAAAAAGACCTAAATAAATGGAAAGACATCTATGAAGATAAGTACACGAGTATGTATTTGTATATATACATATACATACATATGAATAAATACACTTAGTATGACCCAAATCAAAACACCAAGTTTTTTTTCTCTAGAACTAAAAAGGTAATTTTTAAATTCACATAGGAAAATAGATGTTCAATTATATAGCTATGAAAAATTCTGAAAGGAAAAAAAATGAGGGCTAGCTCTACCAGGTATTAAAACATACCAAAAGCCTCTATAATTAAAAGTAGTATGCCATGGCATATGAATAGACCAGCAAAATAGAACAGAAAATCCAGAAATAGACTCTAATATATACAAAAAGTCTGTATATGATAAAGATGGCTTCTCACACCTGGGAAAAAGACAAGCTTTTCACAGAAATAATACAAATTGAGTAACCCTTATCTGAAATGTTTGGGACTAGCAGTGTTGTGGATTTGTGTGGATACCAAATCCAGATTTTTTTTGGATTTGGAATAGTTACATAATACTTACCCACTGAGCATCCTTAATCCTCTACCAGAAATGCTCCAATGAGCATTTCCTTTGATTGTCATATTGGCATTCAAAAAGTTTCAGACTTTGGAGTGTTTCAGATTTTAACTTTTGAATTAGGGATACTCAACCTGTATTAAGAACAACTAGGTAGGTGTTTGGAAAAAGATAAACTTGATTCATACCTCTCAATAAACTTGCATTATTAAAAAAAATTCAAATGTTAGGTGGCGCCTGTGGCTCAAAGGAGTATGGCACTGGCCCCATATACCCGAGGAGGTGGGTTCAAACCCAGCCCCAGCCAAAAAACTGCAAATAAATGAATAAATAAATAAATAAAATAAAAAAGTTTTAGAAAAAAGCATGAGAGAATTCCTTCATGACCCATGTACAACCAAAGGCTTTCAAAATATGACTAAAGATACATATATAAGACTGATAAAATCTATATATAGAAAAACTTTTGCAATTGATTCTCCTGCCTCAGCCTCCCAAGTAGCTGGGACTACAGGCACCCACTATAACGCCCTGCTATTTTTTGGTTGCAGCCGTCATCATTTCTGGCAGACCTGGGCTAGATTCGAACCCAACAGCTCAGGTGCATGTGGCTGGTGCCTTAGCTGCTTGAGCCACTGGTGCCGAGCCTAGAAAAACTTTTACACAGAAAAAAAAAATCACAAGCAAAATCAAAAGACAAAAAAACTGGAAGAATATGTTTTTAATATATTATAGATAAATAATCTTTCTGATATATAAGAACTCTAAAAGTTGAAAGAAAAAAGACAAAAAATAACAAAGACATGAACAAATAGTTCACAATAAATGACTCAAGTATAAAAACACACTCGTAAGGGTAAAAATACATTCAACTTCATTCATAAGAGAAATAAAAATTAAAACCAAATTCAGATATCATGTTTTTAACTATCAGTTTGGCAAAAATTTAAAAGCCTGATATATATTTTATTGGTGAGGCTGTGGGAGAAATAGGTATTCTCACACACTGTTGGCAGGAACAAGAAACGGTGAAATCCCAGTGGAGGGGAATTTGGCTATATCTAACAAAATTACACGTGCATTTACCCTTTGATGTAACAACTCTATTCAAGGAACTTACCCTGAAGATATACCTCCAATAATATGGGAAAAAATGTAAAAGGTTATTGAGTGGTAAGAACACAATTTAGAAGCAACAATTAAAATGGGTGTGGTGGGCTTGGTGCCCATTGCTCAGTGGTTAGGGCGCCAGCCACAAACAACAAGGCTAGCAGTTTTGAACCCGGCCTGGGCTTGTTAAACAACAATGACAACCACAACAAAAAAATAGCCAGGCGTTGTAGAGGGCACCTGTAGTCCTAGCAGCTGGGCAAGAGAATCGCTTGAGCACAAGAGTTTGAGGTTACTGTGAGCTGTGATGCCACAGCACTCTACCCAGGGTGACATAGTGAGACTCTGTTTTAAAAAAGATAAATAAATAAATAAAAAATAAAACTGGTGTGGTGGCTCATGCCTGTAATCCTAGAACTCTGGGAGGCCAAGGCAGGTGGATTACTTGAGTTCACAAGTTCAAGACCAGCCTGAGCAAGAATGAGACCCTGTCTCTACTAAAAATAGAATAATCAACAAGATGTTGTGGTGGGCACCTGTAGTCTTGCCTGAGCCCAAAAGTCTGAGGTTGCTATGAGCTATGATGACACCATGGCACTCTACCCAGGGCAAAGAGTTAAAGTCTGTTTAAGAAAAAAAAAAAAAAAAAAAAAGAAGTTGTCAAATTGAATGTTTAAGAAAAAAAAAAGTCAAATTGAATTAACTATGATACCTTCACATAAAGATTATATGGTTAAAAAAAATGAAGATCTCTGTGAACTCGTATTCGGTAATTTTTAGTACATATTAAATAAAATGGCAAAGTGCAAAACATTATGTAATATATATCCTATTTTGCAAGGAAGAATGGGAAATAAAAATGTGTATATGTGTTCATTTGGGGAAAAAAGAAATAGAAGAAAATAAAAAAAAAATCATTACTGTGGGGGTGGGTGGGTGAAATGGGATGAGAGAGACAGTAAAAACAATGAGAATATATTTTTATTCACTTCCTGTTCCATGAATAGTTTTTTTGTTTTTTGGTTTTTTTTACAGTTTTTGGCCGGAGGTTGGGTTTGAACCTACCACCTCCGGTATATGGGGCCAGTGCCCTACTCCTTTGAGCCACAGGTGCCACCCCCCATGAATAGTTTTAAACTTTTGAGTATATTTCAGTTTTACATATTTAAAAATAAATTTGATCAACAAAGATAGAAAAATAAAGCCTCAAAGAGGGATATCAACAGAAACTAATAAATCTAATTATATATAAAATTATAGGAAAAAAGAAGACTTCACGTTACTTTAGAACACAGTACACAGTAAGTAGGACATAGTCTAAGTACAAAAATAAATCTAAAGAAATTTTCAATTTTATTTTATAGGTTTGTTGTCGGTAGAAATATGAAGAAGACTTCAGGTTACTTTAGAACACAGTACACAGTAAGTAGGACATAGTCTAAGTACAAAAATAAATCTAAAGAAATCTTCAATTTTATTTTATAGGTTTGCTGTTGGTAGAAATATGAGTTCTAAATTCCAAAACTATCTTATATTTATTGTAAGATAAAAGAAGTAAGTAGATATATTAAAGTTGTTGGGAGCTAGGGCTCTTCCTCTAGAAAAGGAAGATACAAATGAGGAATGGACAAAGACTCCTGTGGTGTTGAGTTGAAAGTGGATTTCATGATATAGAAAACATACATAGGTTTGCTAACACTAGTCAGCTAAAGGATCTAGAAACAATGAAACCTCAGTAGCTCATCTAATGTCCAGATTTGGGTTCCTAGATACCACTGCCCTCTGAAAGTAAGGATGCTTGGAGAAAGCTGATTTCAGGCCTGGGATAAGGAAATACCTTAATTGTGCTAGAAGATAAGCATGTGTTCTTATACTTTTTGAAGGGGGACATGTCAGAAAGACAGGAGACAGGGCCAAGCGTGGTGGCTCACACCTGTAATCCTAGCACTTTGGGTAGCTGAGTCCAGAGGATTACTTGAGGCTAGAAGTTTAAGACCAACCTAATGAGATGCCCTCTCTACAAAAATACAAACAGGAGCCCAGTGTGGTGGCACATGCCTACAGTTCCAGCTACTCAGCAGGCTGAGGCAGGCCCCTTTAATATGGGGCCCAGGAGTTTGAGAGTTTGAAGTTGTAGTGAGCTATGATGACTGTACTCTAGGTCTGGTGCAGAGTGAGGCCCTGTCTCAAGGAAGGAAAAAAAAAAAAAGAAGACAGGGATAGCTTGAAGGGGCTCCCATTGGCTATTTTGGGAAAAATTTTAAGTATCAAAAGCATTGTGTTGGTAATAAAAACAGGATCATATAATGATACTATCTCTCTTTTATATTTTTACAAAGAGAAAATGATTAGAAACTGATGCGTCTAGGTGAAGAGTATGCTAGTGGCAATTGAACTATTCCTTCTACTTTTGTCTAAGTTGGAAATCATTTAAAACAAAAAGGTAGGAGGGCAAACAAAACAAAAGAATGAGATTCTACTTTTTTTTTTGAAACAGAGCCTCAAGCTGTCCCCCTGAGTAGAGTGCTGTGGCATCACAGCTCACAGCAACCTCCAATTCCTGGGCTCAAGCGAGTCTCCTGCCTCCGCCTCCCAAGCAGCTGGGACCACAGGTGCCCGCCACAATGCCTGGAGATTTTTTTTTATTGCAGCCGTCATTGTTGTTTGGTGGGCCCGGGCTGGATTCAAACCTGCCACCTTAGGTGTATGTGGCTGGCACCTTAGCCACTTGAGCCACAGACACCGAGCGATGAGATTCTACTTTAATATGGAAAAAGAAAGTTGGATAAACTCGAGGTAGCAAGGTAGAGATATAGGAATGCTAAGGTACTGTAAGTGGGAATTTGAACTTCTAGAGTTCAAATTGGCCACTCCTTAGTTAGATTAAATATATTATGACCCAGCAATTCTACTTATGGGTATATATTGATTGGTAGTAGTTCATTAAAACTTTTTATCAAGTATTTCCAGCTTTGTATGCCCACCTAACAGGCACAATGTAAGGGTAGATGGCACACCTCCTGGGTACAGGACACAACTACAACAGGGACTTCACCTAACAAATGCAAACATTGTAACCTAATCATTTGTACCCTCATATTAATCTGACATAAAAAATATATACATTAAAAAATATATTTCCAGCTCATTACCTTCCAGGTATACAAGAGGATTACATTTCCTCACTACCTAGAATGTTAGGTGTGGTTTTATAAAATATGCTTTTACTAATGAAATGTAAATGGATATGACATGGTTTCTTCCCATTGTAATCATGAAAGCGTCTATCAGGGTGAAGTCTTCATCAACGTATATCTCACTTCATCTGGGTTGAAGATGTATGAGCATAAAATAAGTCTTGGCTGTGTTTTTTAAAAAATGGATAAATAATCTCTACTTTACAGGATGGCTGTGATAATTCTCTAAGACAATGCAGCTAAAAGTTTCCAGTGTACTGACTTGGTGTGTGCATGGTAAATGTTAGTTTTCTCTTTGCTTTTCTCTCTTTCATTCTAACATGTGAGATATCGCCTTACCTGGATCTGCTGGAAGAAATGTGCGATATCTTGATCTGGCTGATTTCCAGAGGCCAGCATCCGACTTTTGTTCTCCATGAACTGCTGCAGCTTATCAGAGAGATGTTCAAACATCTCTGCTTGGGGCAGAAGCTTCTTTAGGGAGCTCTCCTTTTCTTGCTGTCGTAGACAAAGCTGTTCAAAGCGCTGGCTCACTTCTGCCAGTTTGCCCTGCAGCACTGCTGCTGTAGTGCTGTCTGCGGTCTCCATGAATCGAGTCACCATCTCACGGGTGGCTTCCAAGCTGCTCTTTTGCCGAGCAATGTCCTGCTTCAATTTCTGTCATCAAGAATATGTTTGTCAGTTCCTAGCTCACTTATTCCAGGATATCTGAGCCAAAAATGAGTAACAACAGGCTCACTTCCTCAAGTGGTGGCCCAATAATTGCAACTGAGCCTTCTGAATACTATACATCTCATCCTCTTAGTTCTCCACTTCTTCGACCACATGATTTTGTTATTGCTACTTTCCCTTCAGCACAACGGTTGCTTAGAAATTGGGTAGAAGTATCTTTACATGGATTAGTTGTAATCTTTAAGCCTATTAATCTTTTTTTGAGACAGTCTTAGTATGTCACTCTCGATAGAGTGCTGTGGGGTCACAGCTCACAGCAACCCCCAACTTAAATGATTCCTTTGCCACAGCCCCCCAAGTAGCTGGGACTACAGGTGACCACCACAACGCCCAGCTATTTTTTTTTTTTTTTTGCTCTAATTGTCATTTTTGTTTGGCAGGCCCAGACTGGGTTCGAACCTGCCAGCTACAATGTATGACTGGTGCCCTAGCCACTGAGCTACAGGCTCTGAGCAGTCATCTTTAAATCTTATTAGAAGATTCACAGAAGTCAATTTTTCTCCTGTTACCTTTTCAACATTATGTAATTATGCCACATGCAAACACACCCTCTGTGCTAGCTTTGGGGACATAGATCTTACCATATTAGTGGCTAGTGCTTCTTGGATGACTCCTGATGAGAGTGATGCCACTTGTTCCCCTTCCAGGTTTTGTTCAACTTCCCTGAGGGACTGCAACAGGCTCTCCAGACTTTCTTGGACACTCTGAGATCGAGCAATTGCCTTTTGCAGCAGAGCAGAGCGCTCAGCCAGGCTACAGGAAAGGCTTTGGAAGTGGCTGAGTATGGAATCTGGAATATTGAGGCCATAATCTGGAAACTATTTTGCATTGTGTTTTTAAAAAGAATATATTGCAATTGCATATATTAATTGTAATAATAATTGAAATCAAGATAATAGAAGGAATAAGCTTGAAATGCTTTAGTATTGGAGCCAAACTCAATAAATATTAGTTATATAGCACCTACTAGGGCCAGAAATTGTACTGAAGGTAATTAAGGTAAAGTCTCTGCTGTCTCCAAACTTAAGACTCCAAAACAGAAGATAGGCTGTGATTGTGTGAGGAAAGCACATCACAATCAAAAATAAAATCAAATCACAAGTGCTATCTTGCTTTTAGGAGTACCGGCCTAGAGAAGCCCAGAAGGAATAATAAATCTTATATTTCTTTTGAGGAATGTGGGTGGTGGTCAGGATCTTACAAAGGAGGAACCTCTCATGTACATCTATTTTTTTGACAAATAAAAATTATATAAACTTATGATGTACAACATGATGTTTTGATATTTGTATGTGCTATGAAATGGCTAAATCAGGCTATTTAATATATGTATTACCTCACATCGTGCATGGTAGGCACTCATAAATGTTAGTAGTTGGGAATGTAATACAGGAGTTATGTAATGCAGAAATGACTGGTTTAGTTGAGAAAGGAAGGGAAGTAGGATGTGATTAGAAGATAGATGCCAGGGGAGAAGGGGCTAAAACCACATTGTGAAGGCTCTTAATGACGCAAGAATAAAGTTCATCACAGGTTGAGCTGTTTGATGAGAGTCTACATCTATTCATGTTTATATACTCAGCACCTAGCCTTGCACCACAGATATGTGCACAACGTAATGTGATACACTGCAGAACACAGCTACATACTAGGAATTAAGGGGGTACTACTACCTCCATTGCTGCTTTATACCTGTGGTTTCCTGAACATGCTTGTGGTCTGGGGCTGGCTCGCCTTCAATTTCCATGAGGTCATGAGCTACTTTTTGGAGCTTTTCTACAGGTACTTGGTGCTCAGCCAATTCTTCCTGCAACTGCTGCTTGTCCATGAAAAATGACAAAAGAAAAACATCTGAGTAAACAAAGCTGATTCTAGGAACCAGCTACTGAACAACTTTATGAAATAATTTGTTTATCCGCAGCCATAGATAATAGAATAAAGTGTTTAGAAATCAGATCTTACCCAAGGCATCCCAACCACTGCCTTTAATCCATGCAAGTATTTGGTTTTCTTTGGACTAAGAGTGTTCTAAGTCATGCAATATGAGGCCTTGACACCCAAACACAGCAAGTGCCCTGACATACCTTTGTTGTTGCAAGCTGCTGCTGTAGGACCCCAGGATCAGAGGCAACAGTATCTGAGAGGAGCTTCTGCACACTGGCCTCACAAGTCTGCATCCAGGCCTGCAGGCTGTCAGCACTACTTTGGAACTGCTGATACTGGGCTAGCAGCATGTTCAGGTGAGAGCCCAACCGTGTACACTGTGCCAAAGAAAGAATTGGGAGCAGACCTCAGCAAGGTCACACTGGGCACAGACTAAAGGGGCCTTGCTTTGTTACAAAGAATTCACTGAATGAAACTTCTGATAAGGACAACAACAGGACCCATGGATCAATGGGTTAGCAATAGTCTACAGAGTGGTCATCATTGTTTGTTCCATACTATTCACTTCAACCTAACTATATATCCAGTAATATTTAATGAGTAGCATGACAAGCCACCAAAGAAATATACATCAGGTTGCAGGCAAAGGTAGGGATTGAAAGATAAAAAATGTATTCCTTTGAGGAGATTAGAGATACTGGCAGAAACCATAAGACAGGAAGAACAACTGACCAGATTCTAAACTTTAGAAGCAAGTGGGAGTTGTTTGGAGAGGGAAAAAGATAAGGATTTACTTTAGATGCCCTATCTAGGAATCTGGTTTAAGTTTCCCCTATGCTATGTTTCCTGGGAGCCAAAGTCTGTTGGTCAGGATACAAGGAGGTGAGCCCCTCCACTACTGTTGTGAGACATATTCCTGACACTGCTGGAATCAGGCCTGTGGGCCTACATATTCAACTTTCTTTTTTTTTTTCTGAAACAGTTTTACTTTGTTGTTCTGAGTAGAGTGCTATGACATCATAGCTCACAGCAACCTCAAACTCTTGGGCTCGAGTGATCCTCTTGCTTCCCAAGTAGCTAGGACTACAGATGCCTGCCACATGCCCAGCTCTTTTTTTTTTTTTTCTTAGCAACGGAGTCTTGCTCTGGCTAAGGTTGCTCTCAAACTCCTGAGCTTAGGCAACCCACCTGCCTTGGCCTCCCAGAGTGAACCATAGTGCCTGGCCCTATTTACATTTTTTTTTTTTTTGGCATAACTCATGCAGACACCCTGCTTGTGGTCAATATACAAATCAGCTTGCCCACCTGAGGTTCTGATTCTGAGCCCCTTATACCCACAGTTGTATGAGGGCTGCCAGGAACCTCCCTCTTACCTTTGAATGGAGAGCAGTGTACCGTTCTGATGCATCCTTCAGCTTGTCCTTCACTAAGTTTCCAGTTGTTGATGGTTCTTGGCCTTCCTTAAAACTGATTACTGTGTCTAAGACTTTTTGTCCTGAGATAGTCACAAATCGTAAGTCTCCTTTGTGGGAAATGACGTCCTCTGAGAAGCTCCCCTGCCGCTTCAGCAGGGAGGGAAGGGCCTCAGGGCTGCTGCTTCCCTTGTGCATGTTCTCCAGCTCTTTCTCAGACCGTTCAAGCCAACTCTCAAACTCCCTATGATCCTGTAGAAACTTCTGCAACTCATCCTGAAGTGTCTGTACTCGCTTCAGCTCTGCCTCCGACTGGGTCAGGCAAGTGGCATATTGCTCCTTCAGCTCTCCTAGCTTCCCTTGTAGCATCTGTCGTTCTTCAGGTGTAAGATTGTGGCCGTGTTGGTCCAGGAAGGCTTGAGCTGACTGGGTGGCCAAGATGAAATTTTGCTGCTGGGACAGCAATTCCTGGTGACGGGCCTGGTAAATAATCCCCCCCCAAAAATGATCAGTAGGGAAGTAGCAATAATTTGGTTATGAGTATAACTAGAAGTATTAGGGTATAGCTACCTCTACCTCAATACGCCACTTTCTCCAGATGCTCAGAAATTGCCAATATTTTTCACTGCTAAGCATTATGTCATATGCTGATCCCTGGTTAACTAACATATATAGGACTTTATAGTTTGGGGAATTTTTTGTGACATAGTCCCATTCTGTTGCCCCAGAGTGCTGTGGCATCACATCAGCCTAGCTCACAGCAACCCCAAACACTTGAGTTCAAGTGATCCTCCTGCCTCAGCCTCCCAGGTAGCTGGGACTACAGGTGCCCACCATAATGCTTTGGCTAATTTTTTCTATTTGTAGTAGAGATGGGGGTCTCACTCTTGTTCAGACTGGTCTTGAACTCCTAAGATCAAGTGATCCTCCTGCCTCAACCTCCCAGGGTACTAGGATTATAAGATTGAGCCACCACACCTGGCCAGAACTTTATACTTTGTCAAGAGATTTTATGTGTAATATCTCATCTAATTTGTGACATGACCTGCAATGTAGGTAGATAATCCCCATATTAAAGATAGGGAATACCAAAAAGATGTTACATGTTGTAAGGTCATGTAGTTATTAAGGGACAGAGCTGTGATAAGGACTGGGAACACTGGTTCACTCCTGTAATCCCAGCACTTTGGGAGGACAAGATGGGAAAATTGCTTGAGGGCAGAAGTTTGAAGCCAGCCTGGGCAGCAGAGCTAGATCCCCAACTCTACAAGAAACAGAAGAAATTGGCTAGGCATGAGGTGCACACCTGTAGTCCCAGCAGCCTGGGAGGCTGAGGCTCCTAGAGCCCAGGAATTTGAGGTTGCAGTGACCTAGGATTACATCCTCCATTGCACTCTAGCACAGGCAACAGAGCTAGATTCTGTCCCATAAAAAAAACAAAAAAGCAACAACAACAAAAAACCTGTGGCTCTCTTCTCTAAACTGTACCAATGGCCAACTAACAATTATCCACATAAATGGAAGGAGAAAGTAGCTGAATAAGCCATACGTGATAACAGAAAAACTGAAAATACTTAAGCCACGAAATACGTTACTCACATGTCTACAAATACTGCTCTACTACGACAGACTTTGAAAAATTAATTTCAAAGCAAACTGTGTTTCTTCTGGACAGTGTAAGCAATTTGTACCTCTAGTTTGTATGTATAGGCTATGTCTACATGCTCATAATGGGGACCATATTTCTATATGAATGAAATATAAGTTCCTTGAGAAGAGTTGTGGGTTTTGATTTTGTTTTGAAACATGTTCTTGGCTTGACGCCTGTTGCTCAAGTGGCTCAGGCGCCAGCCACATACACCTAAGGTGGCGGGATCGAATCCAGCCAGGACCACCAAACAACAATGATGGCTGCAACCAAAAAATAGCCAGGCGTTGTGGCAGGCGCCTGTGGTCCCAGCTACTTGGGAGCCTGTGGCAGGAGACTCGCTTGAGCCCAGGAGTTGGAGGTTGCTGTGAGCTGTGACAGCATGGCACTCTACCCAGGGCGACAGCTTGAGGCTCTGTCTCAAAAAAACAAACAAACAAAAAAAAACCATGTTCTTCCTGATTCTAAGAGAAGACATTGGGAGCTCAGGCAGTGGTCCTGACTATCTGTACTATTTATGCAACTGCCTGGAGAAGGACTATAGCCTACATTTCTCCAAATATTTTCCAGTTTCAGCCTATACTGACAGGAACCTGAAAGCCTCAGCATCCGATATCGCCTTAAGAAAGCTGAAATGACAAGTATATCCTATTCAAATAGATAGCAGTACAAAACAGAACTGTATTTTTTGTTGGTGTACTGCCTAGATATCACCCATTCTGATCCTCCAACCCATCTACCTACATGTAAGGCAATTCCTGACTTGGGATGAAGATGTTCCTTGGTCAGGCGTACTGCTGCCAGTAAGAAGTCAGGAGGCGCCCTGTGACAGAAGAACCATCTTTGCTCTGTGCTACTGTAAGACTATCAGGGCTTTAGGGAATATACAGTGGATCTTCCAAGTACACAAGTGTCATACAAGAGGCAGAAATCTTTTTTTTTTTTTTTTTTTTTGAGACAGAGCCTCAAGCTGTCCCCTGGGAAGAGTGCTGTAGCATCATAGCTCACAGCAATCTCCAACTCCTGGGCTCAAGTGAGTCTCCTGCCTCAGCCTCCCAAGTAGCTGGGACCACAGGTGCCCACCACAACGCCCGGCTATTTTTTGGTTGCAGCTGTTGTTTGGCGGCCCAGGCTGGATTCAAACCCGCCACCTTAGATGTATATGGCTGGCGCCTTAGCCACTTGAGCCACAGGTGCAGAGCCATATAATCGTCTTATATATAATATAATATGCCTGTACATGTCAGTGACTGTCCTAGGAGATAGTTTATTGAGTTGCTCACCAGTTTATTTCTAATTTCTGGCATATAGCAGGTATTCAGTATTTGCTGAATGAATGAATAAATGAGCAAAGATAAACAGTAAGAAATGATTTCTGGTTTGTTGTTGTTTTGTTTTGTTACAGAACAAGAACCCTGTAAGAAATGGTTTCTGTTTTCAAGCCTAGCATCTGGAGGGCAATACAGACAAAAATATAATTTAGAATGAGAATGATACAACAGGGCAGCACCTATGGCTCAGTGGGTACAGCACTGCCCCCATATACCAAGGGTGTCGGGTTCAAATCCTGCAACAAAAAAATAGCTGGGCGTTGTAGTGGGCACCTGTAGTTCCAGCTACTCAGGAGGCCGAGGCAAGTAAATCGCCTAAGCCTAGGAATTGGAGGTGGCTATGAGCTGTGACACCATGGCACTCTACCAAAGGTGATAAAGTGAGACACTTCCCCCCCCAAAAAAAAAAGAAAAAGAAAAAGAAAAAAAATAGAATGATACTACATAGGGAAGGAATAACACAAGATAAGGAGGAATATGTACCCTAACTTTGGGGAATAGTGAAGTAGGATTTCCTAGAGGAGGTGAAATCTAAGCTGAGATTTGAAGAATGAACAAATATTAACTGAGAGCTGGCCTACTCCCTTACCTTCTACACTGGAGAGGCAAGAAATTTCCACAATAATGCAAAGGCTCAGAGTAAGAACACTGTACAGTTAGAGAACTGAAAGGGATTAGTAGAGCTAGAGACTCAGGTATAAAGGAAGGTGAGAGATAAGGCCAAATAAGTAGGAACAGATCCTGGTGAGGCCTGAAGACTAAGTTTAGGCTTCATTTTGAGGGCAATAGGCAACCATAAAAAAGCCGGGACATGGATAACTTTGGAAGAGAAGTAAGAAGCACAGGATTTATGAGCGTGAGAGAGAGAGATTCTAGAATGATGTCTAGTTCAGGTGATTGTGTACAGGAAGGAGAACATGTTTGATTATGCCAGGGGTATCATGGGAAATAAGTGTTCAATTTTTAGGCTGGAGTGCTTGGAGTCACAAGTTGCAAACAGGCGGATGGATTTATATACTCATTTGAAGTGCAGGATAGGCATTAGGGCTGGAGAGAAATATATACATGGACTTTATTAATGCAAATGGTAATTGAAGTTATGTGAGTGGATAAGACTATCTAAGGAAAGTATTACATATTCTGAAAAATGAGAAGAGGAACTAGGATATATCTGGAAGTATATAGTACTTTAAAAGCTAGCTAGATCATGGCAGAGTAGTGCTATGGAATCCAAGGGAGAAAGTATTTCAAGAGGAGTGGCCAACAGTGTCAAAGCTGATGGGGCATCAAAGAAGAATTTGGACTTAGAGGCAAAAAGTTGTGGAGACTTAACCAGGACAGGAGAGATTTCTCAAACATAGCGAAGACAAGCTAACATCCTCACCTTCATCTTCTCACATTGCCTGTCCAGTTTTTCTGGAGCTTGGTTCACCCCTGTGTAACCATCAGTGGTATCCAAGGCTCCTTTGTCCAGACTAGTGGTTGAGAGTTGCTCCATTCTTAGAAAGCTTGTCTCTACCTGTCCTCCAGATGATCCCACTGAAGTCACCCAGTCCAAGAGAGCATCGATCTTACTCTTGTTCTCTTCTAGTTCTTTTGCTGCTTTACTCTGAAAGATACAGAGGCAGTTGAGTTAAGGCCTTAAATACCCCACCACAGAACCATAGGCTAAGAAAACGAAGAGAAATTTCAGCCAAAGTAAAAGAGAAGCTCTAAGACAGGTATAAATAGTCTTCACACATCAAAAAGGAACTAATACCTTCTAAAATCTGTTGAAAAATAACTTAAAACCCTCTCTAGATTTTATCTCTTACTGCATTAAGAAAAAAAAAAAAAAGAGAAAATCCTAGGATTTAAAAAGATTTATTGAGAGATTACTTAGTCCTGCTACCCCAGCAAAGCTTCAAAGAATCCTCTCTAGATACATAGAAAAGGTGCACCGGGGTATAGGGTAAGAAATGGCATAGTCACGTTCAATTATCTGGTTGCAGACTTCTCTCATCCTTTTCTCAACCAAACAGAACACTAACTCTTAAACTTGCCCCTCAAACTCTATGACAGGATCTACAATAGTGGTTTTCAACCTTCCTAATGCTGCAATGTATTTTCATTGTTCAAAAGGGGTCACGACTCACAGGTTGAGAATCACTGCTCTGTAAGTATTTTCATTGGTTAAATTGGTTAAGCCAAGTTAAGCAATCACATATTTCAAAATTTACCTTCAGAATAACTTAAACAACTTTTCCATGTTCTCTACCTCCCTCATTAACATCAGAGTCCGTGTCTGAACAAAGGATTCAAATTCAATCTTCTAGTGCTGAGTGACACACAGAAGACCATTTGGGACTTCTCTTTGGTTTATCCCATCATAACTATAGAGTAGTGTTTTTTAAACTTTTTTGTATCATTGCACACTTGGGGACACTTAAATTATGTTGATTTTAAAAGAGTAAAATAAAGGACTATGCTTATTGTGCTTTGAAGTCTTTCTTTTAGAAATAATTTAATTAATGATCTTTAAAAATTATCGTGGCATATCTAAGATCCTCATGCAGCACACTGGTGTGTCACAGCACTCCAGCTGAAAATCACTGCTACAGAGGCAGCTAAAGGATAGCCTGTGGCCCACTAAGATTCCACAGATAATTTCACTAGACTCTTGGATCACCAGTACAGATTCATGTTAAAAATATGTCATTTGCTTTTCCTCCCCAGGGTAGTGCCCTTCCTCACTAAGTTCCTTCTGACATTTTTCAATTAAAAAAAAAAAAAAATTGGCTCAATGCCTTTGGCTAAGGTGGCTAAGGTGCCAGCCACATACACCTGAGCTGGAGGGTTCGAATCCAGCCCTGGCCCGCCAAACAACAATGACGGCTGCATCCAAAAAATAGCCAGGTGTTGTGGTGGGCACGTGTAGTCCCAGCTACTTGGGAGGTGGAAGCAGGAGACTCGCTTGAGCCCAGGAGTTGGAGGTTGCTGTGAGATGTGATGCCACGGCACTCTACCCAGAGCAACAGCTTGAGTCTCTGTCTCAAAAAAAAAAACAGTCATTTGCTTTTCCTCCCCAGGGTAGTACCCTTCCTCACTAAGTTCTTTCTGACATTTTTCAATTAAAAAAAAAAAAAATTGGCTCGGCGCCTGTGGCTCAATCAGCTAAGCCGCCAGCCACATACACCTAAGGTAGCGGGTTCGAATCCCCAGCCCGGGCCCGCCAAACAACAATGACGGCTGCAACCAAAAAATGGCCGGGCGTTGTGGCGGGAGCCTGTGGTCCCAGCTACTTGGGAGGCGGAGGCAGGAGACTCGCTTGAGCCCAGGAGTTGGAGGTTGCTATGAGCTGTGAT
>CAUYQV010067644.1:0-52042 GCA_963574575.1 Galagoides demidoff | reverse complement strand
AATGACATGAAATCTATGTTAACCAGCTTGATGAAAGTATTTCAAATTGTATATGAAAATAGTACAATGTACCCCATGTTTGCAGTAATGTATACAGCTATCAATTAATAAAATATGAAAGAAAAAAAGTTATATCTTTAGTACTTTGTACAGTGCCTGACACATTGTAGACAGGTGGTCAGTGAGAGTTTGTTGAGTGAATGTGTGAATGAACCAAAATATTTCAATATTAAAAGTTCATTTTCCTGTTTTAGAGACATAGGTTTTTTTTTTTTTTCGTTTGTTTGTTTGCAGTTTTTGGCCAGGGCTGGGTTGGAACCCGCCACCTCCAGTATATGGGGTCAGTGCCCTACTCTTTGAGCCACAGGCACTGCCCCAGAAGTGCCTTTTTAGTTCCAAAATGTAACTATTAGGAGTTAGATAACACATTAACTCATTAGTACTTTTACTTCTTTCATTGTAGCTGATGTCCATTTACAACTAGTTCATGTAGCACTGGATGAAATTGTTTTTAGTACTTTGAGTAGCACTGAACATGAAATTTACTTATTTCACAATTTTCCTCATAGCTGACCCTACAGAATTTGTATTCTCATAATTCTGGAGAACTACCTTATAAAATGCGGTATTAAGACAGAAGTCACAGCATGATTGCTCATGTTTAGAATTATCACTCTGTGAGGGGAAAAAGATCCAAACACGAAAGGTCTTGCCATCCTATAAAGATATGAAAACAGCACAGTTGAAGCTCCTGTCTGCTCCTACTCCTTTACTGCTTTGGCTCTGCTGCTGAGAAACGTAGTGCATTAGTTTGTTTTGCCCCAGATATAGCATTTATTTGACAGAGTAACTAACATATAATTGGTATAAAAGAATAAGAAAAAGAAGAGAGTTTAGTCAGGTATGTAATCCTCAATATCATCGTTATTCATTTACAAGGTAGGATTAGGATAAAGAGTCCAGGAAATGGTTAAAAAAATCTTACAAATAGCGTGAAAATTAGAGAAATATATGTGAAAAAATTGAAAGAGAGGACTGTAGCCCTCATCAAATGCAAGATTTACTCTTTTTCCAGCTAGAAGGAAAAAAAAAAGAAGGTCCAGGAAGAATTAGAAAATACCCCAAACATAGTTGATACTTTTAATTGTGAGTATTTTGAAAGGTTCCTATTAATAACAACAATAATAATAATAATATAATTTGGAATTATTGGTCCATTGGTCAAAACTGGTTGCTCTAATTTTGTTTTAAGTTCAAAGCATAGATATTATTTTCCAAAATTCTCTGTTTAGACTTATATTTTTGGTTTATTATCTAAACTGTGAACAAGTTGATATAAGAGAATGATAGCCTCATGAACTCCCAACTGACATAATTATTTACTATCATGGTAGAACATGCACCAATCACTTGAAACTACTTGATGTTCTTTGCCTGCTTGGTCACTACTTTTACCCAGATGTTTTCTGATTAAAATCTATTCAATAGGAATAAAGACAAAGTAAGAAAGGAAGAAAGATAACAAGAATGGTAAATACCAGTGGGAAGATTATAAACTTTTGTACAGAATGCTATGATCACTAATGCAAAAGCAATTTTTTTTTTCACTTTTAAAGTGTTATGAGCTTGGTAGCAAATGAGATTTAATCACACTATCTGCAAATTCTATTTTTTTTTGGTGGGGACATTCTTTCTCTGTCAACCTGGGATTGTGGTGTCATCATAGCTTACAGCAGCCTCAAAGTCTTAGGTTCAAGTGACCTCAAGCCTCAGTTTCCTAAGTGGGACTGGAGGCACCTGCCATAATGCCCTGCCAATTTTTCTATTTTTTTTTTTTTTTTTTTTTAGTAGAATGAGGTCTTGCTCTTGCCAAGGCTTGTCTAGCACTCCCGAGCCCAAGCAATCTGTCTATTTCAGCCTCCCAGAGTTCTAGGATTACTGATCCACTGTGCCAGGCCCAAATTCTACCTCTTAATCCTTCTTTAATATGTAGAAAACATCTTTATCCTCAAAGACTCACCTGTGTCACAGGTCCTTTTTGCAAAATCATAGGTCTTCAAGGGATCTCCAGAGCTCATTATTTTGTCTCTGTGTATGATTAAATATTTAAATCATCTCAGACTGTAGTCCTTAATAATCTATTAAAGCATCTAAAAACCTTTGTCTACCAACAATTCAAATTTACATATCATTAAATCCCTGCCATTGAAATTGGTCTCAGTGAAGGTATAAAGGGGCTGGTTACCTGCTATATAGTAAGCCTTCACAGAGTTGAAGATTATGATCAAATAAACCTGCAGCTTTTCAAGTTAAAAAATGTATGATATGAAGGTATTTTGGGTGAATAAATCCACTAGATATGTTTTCTGAAGTGGGAATAATCATATCTCTGTTCTTTTGAAGCATAAAATATGATTAGTAGAGGATAGACTGCTTTTTTCTCTAGAGTTAGACACAGTGTAGAAGTAGATTTGGAGAAAGGGGGGATGATTTCAGCTTTTAAGGAACCAAATTCTGAATGTACAAGATCAAGTCTCATTTGAATGCTTTGGGTTTTTTTTAATGGAGTTTTGTGCTATCTTTTTTTAGCTAACTTAGTTGTTGAAATTTTATTTACTCAACAATTTGAATGGGAAACATATGTAAGATTTTAGAAATTGCAATGTTGATTGATGCATGGCTCCATTGTTTTGCAAAAGTTGTACTCAATTTTAATTTTTGACAACCTTTGGATTCTCATCAGGGCATCTTCCTCTGTAACCAATGTTCTGGCTGATTTTGAACTTTCTACTGATTTCTATGTAATCTTGAGCACTGTTCACCGATCCCTAAGAGAATCCCCAGGGATTCCATCATGTTAGGAAAAACTGAAGAGTAACAGTGGGATGGTGTATCCTCTGGAAGTGGAACTAATATTCATTTCTGTTGAACTGGATTCTATTGGCCTAGAATCAAAACCCTAGAGCTGGTCTTTGGACACATTTCAGATGCTCCCTTACGTAAAATAAGAGAGATTATTGCTATAATGGTTTCCTTGGCAGAATTGAATGATTAGGGAAGAGAACTTCAGGCAGAACTAAGGGTTACTGCCTGTTCAGTCCTAAAAGAGGCATCTGGGAAGGGTAGCTGCTGAGAATGGTGGGTGGATTCTAAACTGTTTGTTTTGCTCTTCTCCTTAAGTGTATTTTTAAAACATTTAATTAGAAGAGACTTATTTCATTGTATCTATTTTTGTGCTGGTAAGAATAGAATTGGTTTCAAGTAATACTCTGCTTAGATTAACATATCGTTGATTCTAAACTCATTAAAACAAGCTTAGTCTTTAGGCTTCATCTATGCAGTAAAAAAATGCCTTGAAAACAGAATATTTTGTCACGCATGTCTCTCTGTACTCATATTCGGAAGCTGAAATCTTATGAAAGTGCGTTCATTTTTGCTCTAAAGTGGCACCTTAAATTTATATTAGGATATTTGAGAAGCATATTCACCTTTTAAAAAATGATCAAAGGCTGGCCAATCTTTATTTTTACTTATTTTTTTAAAAAAACTTGTACCTAACTTTTTAAAGCCATTTATTAAAATTAATGTCATTATTTGATCTGGTCAGATAGAGATTATATTTCACCTACAATTTGCTAAAAATTTGATTTAAACAACATAATAGTAGATTAACAAGTTTATGTATATTATCTCAGCAGATTGGTCTAAGACCTGAGTTAAATAAAATATCCTCTGATTAAAATAAATCTAAATTTCAAAGAATATTTTATTTTGGTAAAACTATGATCTCCAGCAGTTCTGGTATTTTTCCAGCTTTCTGATCTTGACTAGTATCTGATATTTCATTATACAACCTCACAAATTGTTAAAATATAATGTATGTTCTATAGATGAACAAAAGCATGTTTGTACTTGCTCATCTTCCTTGATGTCTTTTAGTTGTATTAGTCCTTATT
This sequence comes from Galagoides demidoff, assembly GCA_963574575.1. Classification (NCBI taxonomy): domain Eukaryota; kingdom Metazoa; phylum Chordata; class Mammalia; order Primates; family Galagidae; genus Galagoides; species Galagoides demidoff. The sequence continues at coordinate 48,086 of CAUYQV010067644.1, read as the reverse complement.
TGTCCTATCAGATCAACAAGAAAATTCTATTCTTGAACTTTTCAATTTTACTTACTAACATGCCTAATAGATTCTCATATGCTTTGAAGTGATTTTCTCTGATACTAAAGCTGGATGGAGGAGGTGAATCCTGTTTTCCTTACCATAAATATAGGACTACTGATCAGTTTGTGTGGACTAATGAATGTCTAAGATTGCACAGACACAGAAGGGATGAGTTGGGACTTAAGCCTTGTTCTTTGTTCTCCATCCAGTGGTTCTTTCCTTACGTGGCCATTTCTTAGGTTCTAACTTCCATGAGTTCTAAAATAAGCCCTGTCCCATCCCACTACATAAATGTCTCTGGAACTCATTTTCTTGGTGAAACAGGAGTTATGGTGCCTACCCACAGCATTGTTGTGACTGGATAGCGATTTTTATAGGGTTCTTCTGTCATGACTGGTACAAAACAGCTTCTATTTCCCTCTCCTTTCGTACTAATAAATTAATTCTGTTGTTCACGAGTCTATAGGAGGACAGAGATGTCTCCATTTTTCTTTCAAGAGGATTGATGGTTCAGGTTCACTGGTGGTGGATGTTGGCCTGGGATTTCTCCAACACTCTTTCCCTTTCTTGAAACTGTTTTTCCAAGTTCTTTGGCTGTGTCACTGGAGGTCTCACCCTGAAGTGGTGTCAGCTGCAGCCTTGTGTGAGGGTTCTAATCACTCACTATTACACTGAGTCAGGTGCAGGGAGGTGACAACCCAGAATTCTGTGTTCTGAGCTTTTCCCTTCCTGAATGTGCAGAGAGATCTTTGCGTGAACTCTCTCAACACAAAGGGGCTCACTTTTCTTCTCTGGAAAGGGAGGCAATCGAGAATCATGTCGAACACCAGAAACAGAAGGAAGAATTTTACTGAGATATTACCTGAGCTGACAAGTGAATAGCACTCATTTAATTCATCAAATATGCCCAGGGAAACAATTGCTTCTGTTTCATAGGAAATTTCAAAAGAAACAGGACTTAGATTCTTCTGCACAGCTACAGAGATCTGAACCATGTGCTGAATATTAACCCAACTAATACAACGTTTTGCTTTCAATAGCTGATCAAACAAAGAGTGATTATGGACCTGTGACAGAGGTGTCACTTCCTCAGTGGCCTTCCTTGCCTCCCATAGCACAAATGAGAATTTACACTTTCTAATTAGTATCCGCTCATTCCTGAGCTGAGTTTTCACTGCCATGTAGTGTCCTTTGTGATGTCTGGCCCCACATTCACTAATTGTGGAATGAAAAGGGGGAAATGTTAGCAAACTGTCCTAAATCAGCTGATATTAGAAGAGAAAATGCTTGGCTTTTCTACAAGACCCAAAAGGGAAAATTTTGGAAACAAAGCAGATATAATTAATAAGAAATCTTTTGAAACCAAATATGTATTTAAGAGCTAAGCTAGGACGTCAACAGAGCTGCTTTTTGGTATCTGTGCTATTGGGGACTAGGGGTGAGATGAATTGAGACCTGGTAACATCATAAAGGCTGGGCAGGGAAACACAGAGCATATCAAGGCCAGTCTGACCATCATGGATCATGTGGCCAGAGTGAGTGGGATATGGAGGACTGGTAGAGGGAGGAGCAGTGTGCAGAAGGCAGCTGCTGGGAGCTGCCCATATTGTCAGCAGAGGGGAGTGGAAGGGGGTACAACAAACTGTAACCTGCTATCAAAAGGAGGATATAGTCAAATATATTATGGACTCATACTCAGAGCCAGTGCTTTAGTAAAAAAAAAAAAAAAAAAAATGTTGCCATGATTATAAAGAAACGTAAAGATGTAAGCAATTAAACAAGAGGATAGATAATCTCGAGGCCTTCTAAAAAGAATATGATAGAGTCCCTCTCAAGCAATTCCCACATCTCTTACAGGGAGACACTTCCTGAGCACCAGCAACTGCCTTTTCTGGGAGGACCATTAATATCCACAGACCAAGGAATGTTTCGTAAGACTCTCTCTCAGTTGCCAGAGTCATTCACCAATTCTAGACTTCTGTGTCAGGGGCAGAACATTTTATTGATGGTTTTGGCTTCAGTTATGTCTCAGTCCAGGCAGTGTCAGAAGTTTAAGAGTGCTAGTCCCTAGGATTTAGGAGATAGCATATGGATTTTTTACTACTGTGCAAAGAACTGGCTCGGCTCAAGAAATGGCATTATGAAGAAGTGCTGCTATATGAAATATCAACTTCAAATCCTGCTTGGTTTCAAGTACAGGGTTGTGGCATGCCAGCTGAGGAAGGCTATAACTTTCCCGGGGGGAAAGCCAAGCAAGAGTCTGTCTGCCAAATATCATTGCCAGATGCTCTGGAAACTGTGGCATATATTGCAACATAAATTGGCTGTGACAAGACACGACTACCATGTTGTGGAATCTCTGAAGCTCTTAAAATAATAGAATATTTGGGGATAATGGGAAATGAGTTGTTCTGCATAACCCTTAAATGCAGATGACTAGAACTATTAAACTAAAGCTCATGAGAGAATTAGCCTGATGTTTGATTCATTCTGAATTTATTGCATTCAAATCCCCAGTCTACTATTAATTATAAGTGAGATGGAGAAGATGGGCTGCCAATCCTCTTTGAAAGTTCTATGCAGAGCATAGTAATAATATGATTCATCTTATTTGGTTTTATAGTTATATCCTAATGACAATTAGGATGTATTCTTTTTGTATTCTAACTTTTTAATTTTCATATTATTTTTAGACAATTTTTATTTTTAATAATTATGGGTACATAATAGTTGCATATCTTTATAGGGTACTTGTCATGGTTTGATACAGTCATATAATGTGAATTAATCAAATTAAGATAATTGGGGTATCCATACCTCAGGCATTTATCATTTCTTTGTGTTACGAACATTCCAATTCCTCTCTTAAATTATTTTAAAGTATACCCTAGATTATTGTTGATTATAGACACCTTGTTGTGCTAGCAAATATTATTCTCTCTATAGACTATATTTTTCCACCCATTAGCCATCCCCACTTTATCTCCTCCCCACTAACTTTTCCAGCCTCTGATAACCGTTATTCTCTTTGTCTTCATGAGATCAATTGTCTTTAAAGTTTAGTGCCAACATACGAGTGAGAACATGAGAGATTTGTCTCTCCATGCTTGGCTTATTTCACTTACTATTCTCCAGTTCTATCTGTGTTGTTACAAATGGCAGGATTTTATTCTTTTTATGGCTATATACTATTCCATTATGTACATGTACTACAATTTCTTTATTGATTCCTCTGTTGATGGCCACTTAAGTTGATTCCAGTTCTTGGCTGCTGTGACATGTGCTGCAATAAGGATGGGAGAGCAGGTATCTTTTAAACAGTACAAATTCTCCTCCTTTGAATATATATCCAGCAGTGGGATTGCTGGGTTATTTGGTAGTTCTGTGTTTAGTGTTTTGGATGCACCTTTAAAGCATACACTCCATATCATTTCCATAGTGGTTGCACTAATTTACATTCCCAACAACAGTGTACAAGGTTACCCTTTCTCCACATCCTTGCCAGCATTACCATTGCCTGTATTTTGAATACAAGCTATTTTAACTGGGTAAGATGATATCTCATGGTAATTTTGATTTTCATTTCTTTGATGACTAATGATGTTAAGCATTTTGTCATATACCTGTTGGCCATTTGTATGTCTTCTTTTGAGAAGTGTCTGTTCAGATGCTTTATCCATTTGTTGCATTAGATTATTTGACTTATTTCCTATTAATTAGTTGGAACTCCTTATGTATTTTAGTTACTAGTCCCTTGTCAGATGGATAGTTTGTAAATATTTTCTCTTATTCTGTGGGTTCTCTCTTCGCTTTGTTGATTCTTTTCTTTGCAGAAGCTTTCTAGCTTGATGTGATCCTCTTTGTCCAATTTTGTTTTGGTTGCATGGGCTTTGAGAGTATTCCTCAAGAAGTCCTTGTGTAGACCAAAGTCCTGATTGAGTTTCCTCAATGTTTTCTCTTAGTAGATTCATAGTTCCAGCTCTTAGATTTAAGTCTTTAGTTCATATTGATTTTATTTGTGTATATAGTGAGAGATAAGGGTCTAGTTTCATTCTTATGGACATGGATATCCAGTTTTCCCAGCACCATTTATAGAGGAAACTCTTTTCTTGATTTGGTAACTTTGTTGAACATAAATTCACCAAAGATGTGTGGATTTATTTCTGGATTCTCTAGTCTATTTCACTGGTCTATGTGTCTGTTCTTATGACAGTAACATGCTATTTTAGTTACTGCAACTTTATACTGTAAGTCAGATAATGTGATTCCTCCAGTTTTATTCTTTTTTCTCATAATGCTTTGGTCATTCCATATAAATTTTAGGACTTTTTTTTTGTATCTTTGAAGAATGTTATGTATTTTGATGGAGAAGGCATTGAATTTGTAATTTGCTTTGGGTAGTATGAAAATTTTAAAATACTGATTTTTTTTCCAATCCACAAACCTGGAATTTGTTTCTATTTTTTAATATCCTCTTCCATTTCTTTCATTGTTGTTTTATAGTTGTAGAGAACTTTCACCTCTTTAGTTATGTTTATTTCCAGGTATTTTATTTTACTTGTAGCTAGTTAAATGAGATTACATTCTTGGTTTCTTTTTCAGATTGATTACTGTTGGCACATAGAAAGGCTACTGATTTTTGTATGTTAACTTTGTATCCTGCAACTTTATTGATTTTCTTTATCAGTTATAATAGGGTTTTTTTGGTGGCATTTGTAGCTTTCTCTAGATATAAGATCATGTTGTCTGCAAACAAGGATAATTTGACTTCTTTCTTTGCCATTTGGATGCCCTGTCTTTCTTCCTTTTGTCTGATTGCTCTAGCTAGAATTTCCAGTACCGTGTTGATTAATAGTGGTGAAAGTGGGCATCTTTGTCCTGTTCCAGATCTTATAAGAAAGATTTAGTTTTTTCTCATTCAGGTTGATGCTAGCTGTGGGTCTATCATATATGGCTTTTATCATATTGAGGCAAATTCCTTTTATAGCCAGTTTTGGGAGAGTTTGTATCATTAAAGGATATTGAATTTTACTGAATGCTTTTAAAGCATACACTGAAATAATTACATGTTTTTTTTTCCTTTGTTCTGTTTATATGTGATGTTGAACCATACTGTTGGGGATGAAACCCACTTTATCATGACAAATAATCTTTTTAATGTATTATTGAATTTGATTTGCTCGTATTTTGTTGAGAATTTTTATATCAATATTCCTCAGAGATACTGGTCTATCATTTTTTTTCTCTCTCTGTCTGGTTTTGGTAAAAGGATGACACAGACCTCCCACATTGAGTCTGAGAGTATTCTATCCTCCTCATTTTTTGGAATAATTTAAGTAGGATTTACTTCTTTGAATGCATCCTGGAATACAGCAGTGAAGCTATCAGCATTTTCTTGAATGAGAGACTTGTTATTACTGCTTGTATCTTTTACTTGTTATTAATTTATTCAGGTTTTGGATTTGTTCCTAGTTTCATATTAGTAGGTTGTACATATCTAGGAATTTGTTCATTTCTTCCAGGTTTTCTGATTTCTTGGCATATAGTTTTGTTTAATGTCCCTTTCTGCAGCATCAGTTGTAATGTGTCCTTTTTCATCTCTGGTTTTATTTAGTTGACTTTTTTTCTTAGTCTGGGGCTAAAGATGTGTTAATTTTGTGTATATTTTCAAAACAACCAACTTTTTGTCCATTAATCTTTCATAATTTTTTGTTTCAGTTTGTTTGGGCTTCAAGGCTGTTGCCTGTGTCCTTACTTTTTGGAGTGCTTTTGGTTAAAAAAAATGACCAGATACCCCAAATTAAAGCAATGGTGGAACAAAGTTTATTGAGGAAGAGAAAAGTAGGCTTACAGAGCAATATATATTCACCATAGACAGCAGGTGAGGCTCCATTGTTGTGACAAAAACAAAGAGGCATGGGCCATGGCTGTGATTCTCTCTTACAGTGCCAGGGGGGGTTGGACCCACCTCCTGATTCAGAGGTCATCTGGGAACTAGAGTCTTCCCTGGGCCTCCCTGAGAGCCCATGGGAGGGTGTGGACCATAATGTCAATTTATACTGATGATATGATAATTAGCTTTGAGGCTGTGCTAAGTCACCTTCAAGACTTGGTTGTGCCTATTGCTGGGCTATAGTCTTCTACATCTTTTCTGCAGTTGGCACATTAGCTTCTGATTGGTAGATTGGTAGGGTGGTCCCTCCAATTGTTCACATGTGAGCAATTATCAGAAATGGGATTAAAGTGGGCAGTACTAAGATGGAGGCCTGCTCCCCTCTTGTCCTCCTGCCCCAGGAGAGCTGGATTTCTAATCAACTACCTAATAATTAGATTTGGCAAAGTCATTTTTTAGCTATATATTATCCAGCCCTTGAATCCCTAGCTCAGTACTGTTTGTTACTTTCCCAAATTGTAATCCTACCAGGCAGAACATAGTACAGATTAATATTACATCTCTTAATTTTATACTGTCAAGCTTTATAGGCAAAGCACATAAGAAAAGGGAAATTTACTTATAAAAGAAATCTGATGCCTAAACCTTACTTTTGATTATCTTCATTGTAAGTTAGCAGGTTTGATGAGAATCCACGTAAGTCATACTGAGACCATGAAATTACAAAGAATAAAACACTTCTTCAATTATCTGAAATGTTACATGGAATGTGTTTGCTGCTTATTCCCACCCATTGTACCCTTTAAGTCATTTCCTTTTCACAAAATGTTGAATATAGATTAACCCTATGCCCAACTTAGTAACTACAAGACTGGCATCTGAAAACAGTTATTTTCAGAAATACAACAAAAACTCCATTCCCATGGAGAGATTACCAAATGAACCATTTCACTGGTAACTTCAAAATTTATATTTTTCTGATTTCTTCCTAAAATCTCCTGCTTCCTCATAGCATTCCAGCAACCCTGAGCTTCTGCTTTCTGCCAGCTTGTATCAGGGCTTATCCTTGATTGCTTCTGATGGCAATGCTTGTTCTCTTGATTCTTACTATGAATACCATCTTCTTGGCTTTGAAGTTGAATCTTAAAAGTCACTCTTTGGAATGGTTTGCCCCATGTACATTATATAAACCTATCATTCTGCTCCCCCCTTATTTTACTCATTTGTTAATTAGTAATAACTGAAGTTATTTTTATGAATTTATTTCCCTGCTTATTAGTGATTTCCCTCCATTGGAAAGTTAACTGTTTCACAGTAACAGCTATGTATTGTTCTCTGCTGTTCCTTGTAGTCTGGCACATTGCAGGTTATTCAGAAATGGTGCTCAGTCAATAGCCAATGGTCATTTCACTGAAAGACTTTAAGTCACACTCTCTGAGACTGGTTTCTTTATAATGATTATAATACCTGTTCTAGCTAAATCCCAGAGATTTTGGAAGGTCTCAAATATGTCAGCATTTACCTTTTAAGGCCTTATATTGGGACTGAGGCAGAAAGATAGAGGTGAGGTCTGTTTGAAGGAGTGCAGTGTAGGCACATACATAGATAAGTAACTTCAACATGTGATTATTATGCAGTATCTCTGGATTGTCCAGCTCCAGAGGTGACATGCAAATTGGGATATGGGAGAGTAGTGACCCCCTTAGTAGTGTAATGCCCAAATTCCATTGTTTTAAACCATGGAATTTTAACATTTTAAAGTATTAACTTGTATCATATTCATAAAAAACAACTGATGAAGAAGGTACTGTAGTTTCCATACTTACAGGCCATTATACATGTAAAAGAGCATATATATTATTATTATATATTACTATCTATTTATTTTATAAATTTAAACTATAATTATTGCCCTCTCTACCTGATCTTTCCAAATCTAGGAGTTTTATTTTTCATTTGTTCTCATGTAGTTTTAATTTCTTCCTCTTTTTTTAAAACCTCCTGAACACTTTTCAGCATTACCTTCATTAAGAGCCATGATGGAAACTGTAGTGGCGTGGTTGAGATATGGAAAAATAGCAGTTGACTACAAAAACCATTTTTTTGGACTCTCCAAGATTGCTCTTGGTCCTTACAATTGCCACGAAAGGAAAGTCAGTATTATAGTCTAATGGGAGGGAGGGATTGTTGTTACAGATAATTTATGTAAATTGTCTGTTGTCCTGGTGGTGCCTGTAGTCAAGATAATAAAAGCAATGCAGGGCCAGCCTGTTGACAGCACGGCTTATATTTTTTCCACATTTTCTTCTTTGTGTATTTTGAAAGGAGCAGGGAAAACGAATTCAAAACAAAACCTTCTCAGAACATCAGAAAGCATAAAAATATTAAGCCTTTAAACTGAGAGACTTCTCAGTGTATGGAGACAAATGTGTAATTAAATCTGGAAGTTATTTCTTTCTTTTTGTCTTCTCTTCCATTTTTTTTTAAAACTGCAATGCAAAAAAAGCCCAATTACTGGTGATAATGAGAGCCAGGGAGTAACTGTGCCCAAAACAGAAGAAAAAGTGTGTTGCTATGTGAATGGAATGGTAGGGAGAACAATGTAAAAGGAAGCTTTCTTATGCTAGGCTGGAGCAGATGAGACGCCTCCCTTTAAAGTCAGATGATTAAGGCAAGGCTGTTTTCTTTAGAGGTGGAGGGAATACATCATATCAACCACAAATTGCAGATGTGTGTATGGTGGGCCAATGTGTGGTATCCACTAAGCAGAGTGGGTCCAGACTGAGACTTCCAGGACAGAGAAAGTTAGGAATGAGGTCATCTTACAGCCCAACTTTTCCTCATTATCCTTTTTCTCCACTTTTAAATGTCCTTTTATTATCTAGTGATCTGAATTTAAAGATGCAATATTGCCTCTTGTATTTTATTCCCTCTGCTCCCATTTGGCTATTTTTAAATATTAGTTTTCTCTTAGAGTGTTTTCCTCTACTGGAATATGTATATGCAGCCAGTTCCCTCAGAATGTTCACTTTATTTGAATCTGAATAAGGAAATGATGTTATGTGAATTGGAGGAGGAATTCAGATTTTGAGTAGCTGCTTTTAGAGTCTTCTTTTAGGAGCCTAATAATTTTTCCCTTAACTTTATTATTATTTTAATAATGAGAAATTCCAACAATATCACTTAGGTGAAAATTTTCTTTGGATAATCTTTTTGAGGCAGGGATAATGAAAATCTCAGCTGAGCCCAGCTGTCAGCCCAATACCTTTTAGACACATCTTTGAACTGTGTCAATTCAGAGTGTGCAGCTGACTTCAGAACACACTGCATGACAAACCCAAAACAGTGATCCTGAACCACAGTATGCTCCCTTGGTAAAGTTATAATCCCTTGTCTTTGGGTTCTACAAATGCATACATTATTTTTATTTAGCAAAATGGAATTAAATAGGTTTATACTGAAACCCTAACACTTTAAATAACCTAATACAGAGGGTTCTTTCGCAGGCCAGTCACTTAGTATTTATTTGGCACTGTACCAGGCACTGCAGGGAACTCAAGAGAAAATAAATTATAGCTGCTGCTCTCAAGGAACATGTAATTTTCTTCAGTACTTTAAAAAAGTGCATTCAAAGCAAGGGGCCCAGTTGTTAGTTTCAGGTATGGACAATATTGTAATTATATTCATTGCTTCAGGGGAGGTTATCCAGAGCTCTCATTAGATACTTAAATAATTTTGTTTCAAAAAAGAGATGAAGAATCCTACAAGTAGAGAAATAAACAGGTATCTGTGCAATTCTGATTCCAGTATTAACCTGAACTAATTTGGAAAAGCATGATAGCATGCTGGGTGCTGAGGAATTTCATGTGTAGAGAGGATGAACAGAATTCCAGGCAAAAGCCCTGAAAATCATCCAGTTCCTAAATTTGTAAATGAGAGATGGGACAAACTGTGTTTTGGATATGGCAACATATATAAATAAGTAAAGAAAGAAAAGAAAGTATAAACTTTATTTTATTTTTTAGAAATGGGGCTCTCACTTGTTGTCCTGGGTGGTCTCCAACTCCTGGGCTCAAGCGATCTTCATGCCTTAGCCTCACAAGTAGCTGGGACTACAAGTACATGCCATTGTGCCCAATTTTAAACTTCAGAGTTATATAAAAATGCTTATGGATTGTGGCTTTTCCATTTAGCAGCTCTGTGGTCAGAATTTTCTAAAAGCTCAGTTTCCTCAATTGTAAAATTGAATATTCATGCCTATCTCAAAGAAGTATCATGGAGATTAAATCAAATAATATTTAAAATCTACTGAAAAAAGGTTTTGGCTCATATTGAAAGTTTTATTTTATTTTATTATTATTATTTTTTGAGACAGAGTCTCACTTCATTGCTCAGGCTAGGGGCTAGAGCATCATGGCATTATCCTAGCCCACAGCAATCTCAGTCTCCTAACTTCAAGGGATCCTCTTGCTTCAGCTTCCTGAGTATCTGGGACTACAGGTACCCAAAATGTCTAATTTTTCTATTTTTAGTAGATATGGGGTCTTGCTCTTGCTCAGGCTGGTCTTAAACTCCTGAGCTTAAGAGATTCTTCCATCTTGGCCTCCCAGAGTGCTAGGATTACAGGCATGAGCCACGGTGTCAGGCCTATATCAGAAGTTTTATAGGTATCAATTCTCTTCCAGAATCTACGTGCAAGGAAATTTGGTAGAGATCACATAAGTGGATAGTTGGCCACAAAAGGAACTGATTACATGGAAAGAACTGATTACATTCCAAAGGTCAGCAGAAGCGTTCAAGGGCATTTTGGAGAAATAATAATACAAAGAAAGCCTAAAGAAAAAGAAATAGTATGGTACGAGTGACTCCTGGAATAGGGAGGATCTTACATCCTTTGTACATGTGTGGAAGAAGACTCACTTCTATCATGAACCAGCATGAAAGAGAACAAACCAGAGTGGGAATGGTGGGGAGTGAGAGAAGAGATACAAGAGACAAGGATGGGATCGGAAGGTCTGAAGCAGTCACAACTGCAGCTAGCCCCAAAATACAAAATCAGTTTTATTTTATAGTATCTCAGCAGGGTTGTTTATGAGGAAGTAGCAAGACAAAACCATATTTTTGGTCTTATAGTATGATTGGAAAATGTAAATAACTTTATCAAAAATAATGCATTCTGTTAATGGTTTCTACTGCATAACATCATTAAAATATGTTAAAGATAAGAAACAAAAAGGGAAGGGTCACATAGTTTTCTGCATAGATTTTAAAGACTAACTTGGTCAAGAAAGAGATATGTGACTTGTGGCAAAATACCTAAGAAGGAGAAAAACATGTTGTTTTAAGAGGAGGAAAACCATGTTGACTCAGCAGAAGGAAAGTAGCTGTAGGTCTTTCCCCAAACGTCTCCCAGGCCATGGAGGCCCTGACATCTCATGGCCCTTTCTCCACACGTTTCCTTATACCATGCAGGATTCCACACCTCTATAACTAAAATAACACCCTCTAATATTTTCTTTCCTTGACTTATTTATCTTACTTGGAACTGCAGTTACTATAGTACAGTCCAGAAGCTCAGTACTCTCACCATTAAATCTCTGCTGCCAGAACAGTGCCTGGTATTTATTAGATGTTCCATGTCTATGTTTTTTTAATAAATGAACAATACCTGCCAGATCTTTAGGAAAAAGAACTCACCTTATTTGCTGATAGATTAACTATAGGATACAAAATAAGGGAAGAATCAAACCTGGCAACCATCTGTAATTTAATTGTTAATTCTGGATTTTTTAAAATTTCAATGATAGCTTTTATTAAAATTTATCTATCTATATCTGGTTATGAGTACCTAAACAAGAAAAGTCAAAAGCTCTCTCCTGTTGTTTGAATATTTTACATATTCCATCAGATCTTGGGAGTCATTATGCTTGAAATTAAAAATTTAGTTGAATGAAGTTAAAGTGCAAATTATATTAATTTTCTGGCTCTGCTTTTGATTTATCTTAAGCCATGATCTCTGAAATAAATTGAACTTTCATAAATAGTGTGTGTGTGTATGTTGCTTTGGGTAAGGAAAAAATAAGTTTTCAAATAAATAAAGCATAATTAAGATGGATTCTGATTAAAAGCAAACATCTCTTCCCTAAAGAGATTTTAAATGGCTCCCAAACTCCAAGTGTTAGCATCAGTATGGTGTTCTTATGACCCAGAGCTGAAGACTAGATTAATGTCTTTTGATGGACATGGATGAGATTAAATTACAAAATCAAAACACAAACTGAATAAGTTTTTCCCCCATCTGGCTATTATATTGTGAATTTGCAAAAATGGCTTGCTGAGATTTAATTGACAGTTTCTCATAAAGAGCAAACAGCCCATGTGTTCTTAGTTTAGTTAAACTCTGTTTGAAGAGAGGGTGGGCATGACATTTAGAGGTGTTGGGATAGGGGTTGCAGCATGCGGGGAGTTGACAGGCCAGGATTTGTGACATGAAATGGTGTTATTCCTTTATAAATACAAACTCTAACTGAAAGAATGTTTTGAAAGAATATACTAAGGTAAATCCTCCATTTTCTTTTTCCCATTTTTTTTTTTTTAATAACTACTCTAAAACTGGTTTTAAAGTTCTGCATGGTCAGAAGCTGCTGTTACATTTAGATCAAGGTTGGGAATTCAGCTTTCAGGAGATAGAGTTGTGGTCTTTTATTATGCAACTTAAGTATGTTCACCTTATTGCTCCAAATCCCTTGATATGAACATTGTTAGGGTTAGTATATTAATTTTAAAGCATTTAGTTTAGTTAAATGAGAGGTGTGATTATGTCTATATCTTCACTTTGAATACTCCAGATGTCCAAATGTTGGTGCTTATATAATTACAAGCATCAGTTTCTATCCTATAAAATGCTTCTTACTTCCTGCATCTTCTGAGCTATGTTTGACTACTTACTGGTTATCCTTTGAGTTAAACTATAAATTGAATTCAGGTTTCTTACTTAAACACATTGATTCTACCTTGCATAGATTTGAGAATGGAGCTTCAATTTCCTATTATTTGAATGTTAAGGCAATGCTGGTTGTTAAGAAAAGGCTGAATATTTATTTGTATTCTCCAAATACAAATGTGTTAGTGATATCTCCTACATTTTCAAATTTTTAGTTTGTGCATGGTGACTTTTTATCAGTATTTATTTTTATTGGCTACAATTCGTTAAAAAATAATCAATTTAATTTGGTATTAGCACATTGGTCTCATTATGCTCGATTATATGGCTTTTATATATTTTTATGGCTTGTGTTTTGTGGTGCTTGTGTTGGGCCTATATCTGGAGGATATTGGTTATTAACAAAGTTCGAGCTTATGTTTATCAATTCAAATATTTTGATTTGTAGTGGACCATATGGCTCAAGGAAAGGAGAAGCGAAAGAGTCAGAGTGAGTGGGTCCATAAAAGAATAGCATGAATCCTCCTTGACTGTCTTCTTCTGCAGCTACTTATGGATATAATCCCATGACTGTTTATACCACAGGTATAGAGACTGACAAGCATTGATGTTCTCGTCTTGCAAGCTCTCATGTTGAGAGCTGAATCCCTTCCCCATGCCCTTATCACTAAGGTGTTATATTACCAAAATGTTAACAAGTGTTTCTTATAATTACAAAGTATTCTGAGCTTAGCTCTCACTTCTCCTTTCCTTGAGCTATGTGGTTGGCTACATTTACTTTATAGATAAATGAAGAAAATCACTCTTCAATTAGTAGCTGAAGAGTTAAGAAAAGAAATACCAGATCAGATAAGTAAAGCCAAAATGAAAAAATGGGAAAAATAAGGACAGAGTAGTATTTTTAGATAAGATAGAATATAAATCAAGTGACTGTAAACTTAACCAAAAAGAAATTATAACAGACATTTTGTATTTTAATAAAAATATTTTTAAAACTTACAGATACACCATAGTATAAATTGGATGAAATGTTAGATTTTTTAAATAATTGTCTTCATCTTGCTTTTAGAATGTCTATTTTTAAAATGAGAGTATCCAAACTTTGCCTTATTTTCCACATAACACTGCTGGGATAGCTTATTGAAAAAAATTTAAAACCTGAAATCACTATGGTAGCTATTTTTATGTTTTGTGTGGAACACTAAAATCTAGGTTTAAGGCAGAAGGTGAAAACAAGTTTAGCTGTAGACTTAGGCCCACCCCGTTTTTGTTTTTATATATGTATAAGTGTATATATACATATATATATCTGTAACATGTATTGTTTCTCACTGTATTTTTAAAATTTTCAGTTCATTGCCAAATAACTTAACACAGAAACAAAACAAAACAAAACAAATTTGACCTTACAGGCATCTTTTGAAAACTTGGGAGATGTGGCTACCCAGGGCCCTCACTCCCACATGGCAGTGTTTGCCTGGAGCTGATGGCAGCCTCTTTAGGTTGGCCAGTGTGTTCCAGTTAATAGCAAGAAACATCCCTCCCTATCCTATCCCCACCTGTCTTGCCACACTCATTTATGTCACTTACCTTATCTCTTTAGGGATTTGAGTTTGTGACCCATTTTAATGAGTTAAAGTAACAATGATAAATCATAATTATGATTGCCTTCCTTCTAAGAACTCCAGCCACTTTATTATTGCAAAGGTGTTAGGAGACTTAATTATAAAATGTAATTAATGGAAGCAGATGATACAGGCAGAAGGAATAAGATATTAAAAGACATTTTGCAGAGTAGAACTTCTTTTTCATATTTTATATTTATTGTTATTAATTACATCTCCTTACTATCTTATTTAATCTTGCAGTTACTTGAGTACTCACCTCTTATCATTCATGATGACAGGCAAGCCTACAGATTTTCCTGAGTAGAATGTTAGCTATTTCTAAAGAAAACTTCTTAATTTTTTTAGGACATTTTATAAATTTAATTGTTAGTACTTCTTTGACATAGGGGTTAAGAAAAAAATTAGAAAATGCCATGGTAGTAGACTTCTTAGTTATCTTTTCATCATTTCTAAATGTATTGGTTTATAGCCTGTTAATTTTTTAAATATTTAAAAACTTTTCTCTGTAAACATGTGTTAGAGATTTTTTTTTTTTTTTTAGATAGGGTGCCAGGGCATCCTAGCTAATAGCAACCTTTAACTCTAGGGCTCAACAATCCTCTTGCCTCAGCCTTCTGAGTAGCTGAGACTACGTTGCCTGTCACAATGCCTGGCTAATTTTTCTCTTTTTAGTAGACATAGGGTCTCACTCTTGCTCAGTCTGGTCTTGAATTTCTGAGCTCAAGCAATCCAGTCACCTAATCTGAGAGTGCTAGGATTTTAGGCGGGAGCCATTGCTCCCAGTCTGGAGATTTTTAATTGCTGAATACATGATGCATTTTTATAAATATTCTTTGTTTATAACACCTGAATGGAAATTTCTAAGCTATAGAATTAAATGCAGTTAGATGCATACAAAGATAGTAGAAAATACAGATCAACATAACTGAGCTTATTAGTTGTAATTTTTCAGATTCTGATTTCTTAAAGAAAGGTTTTAGCACTATATTCTATTATATTTAGAAAAATATAAATTAGAACCTCATACTATAATTACCAAGGGCACTTTGTACTTTAAATAAGTTTGGGTTTTTCTATTTAACTTTGAAATTTAAAGATGATCTTTGTGAATTGTCTCTCATGAGTACATCATATGCCTCTTGTCCTATTTAATGCTTTTGACTTTAAATTCTACTTTACTGATATTGGCACTTCTGCTCTGCTTCTGCTTGTGTTAGTCTAGCAGCTGACCATCGATTTGCATTTAACTTTGTTGCTTTATGTCGTGTATTATTAAAGAAAAAGCAATGTTTGTGTTAGTTTTGTATTTTAAGTGACCTCTGTTCTTCAATAATGAAAAGGAAAGAAAACTAGACATAATTAACCAAGTCAGTCACATTTAGCATAACTAATGAAAGCTTTGTTGCATGCTTTTTACATATCTTCTTTTTGGATTTTGCTATTTTTTATCCTCATTTCTTTCCATTAGTTTAGAGATTTTAGTACATCTTTCCACACTCCTAGTACCTTTTTTCCTATTTGCAATGTTAGTTTTCAAATTCATATTCTGTCATTTTTATTTTATTTTATTTTACTCATTTTGAGTATTCATTGAGGGTACAAAGAACCAGGTTACACTGATTGCATTTGTTAGATAACATCCTTCCTATAATTGTGTCCTTTCTCCACTCACAAAAATTGATTCAAGATGGATAAAAGATCTAAATCTGGGGCATGAAACACTAAAAATTCTCAAAGAAAGTGTGAGGAAAACACTTGAAGATATCGGGCTGAGGAAAGACTTTGTGATTATTATTTTTTAAAAAGCATAATGTTCCTCTGTCCACAGAGGAAGATAACATTTTAGAGCACCTGCATTCTTCATCCTCCCTTAATCCTCTTTTAGTCTGTAGGTTTTGAGGAGATAGTTTAATATTCTTAATTCCAGACTCATTAAGCCTTCTATTTTCATATATTCATTCAGATTTGAAGAATCCTTACTAATGACAATGCCAAGTTCTATCAACTTTGGGTAAAATGCATACATTACTAGTGACAATGAAAACTGGAAAAAGTCCTTTTGAAAACAAAGATATGTGTGACATTACCTTATAGAATGGGTATTTATTAATATACAATACGTTGATATATTTAATTTTACTGTTTGGTAAGTTCTTTAGAGAAGCTTTTCCACTAGGAAATATGTATAAAATTGATCATAGTTTGGTTTGTAATTGGTAACCAATGGTGTTCTCCAACAGGAAAATGGATACATAGCCTAATAGGTTCTTCTAATGGATTATTACCCAAATTATTTATAAGAAAACATGAATTGAATTAAGGGGCACATTACTGCATAAAAAGTAAGTTCCATAAAATTGCATGCAGTCTAATACCAGTTTTTATAAACCTTAACAATGAGAAAAGGAAGAAATGTATTATATAGACTCATACACACACACACATTTTTAAGAAGCTTTAAGTTCAGAGAAATCAAGGAAATAATAGTGACCCTGCTGGTACAGTATGATAAAGGGGTCATAGCCCAGAGTCAAGGGGATGTGACTATCAGGTCTTGGTTGGCTTGTGGATATTTATTTTCTTATTGTGCTTTGTAACGTTTTTATATACATACATAGCATTTTATAAATAAACACATCAATTAAAAAGACCTGCAAGAATTCTGGAGATCATTCGTATGGACCATCTCTGTGCTTCACGAGGTGCATGGCTCACCTCTGTCCCCTCTGCATCTTCTCCTAGACCAAGGTCTCCAGTCTTGCCCAGTTGATACTTGGTGCCTTCTTACATACTTTTCTCAAATGGGAACATGTGGGTGCTATGGTTTCAAATCTCTGCATATCCAGGGATATACTCCTTTTATTTTTGCAGAGGACAAGAGCCTCTTTTGGGTATGAGTTCTTGATCAGTCTTCTGTCTCAATGGTCTGTCAATATTATTAATATCTCCCATCTTGATATTTTGGATAAGTTCTAATGCTACTCAGATTCCTTTCATTTTAAAAGTTACATACTTTATTTGGAAGCTTAAAAGAGTTTACTTCATCTTAGTAATTCAGAATAATTTACCAGGTGCATAGAAAAATATATGTTTTCTTTTTCCCATTAGTCCATTCTGGGACATGGTGAACCCTTTCAATCTGCAACTCAAGCGTTTCTTCAGTTTAGAAAAAATGTTTTCTCTATTGTTGGCTTGATTATTCTCTTTCCTCCATCTGCTCCGTTTCCTTCATCTGAAATTCTTATTATTTGCATATCAAACCTCCTGTATTTTTCCTTCTGATCTTAACTTTACTCACAGGATTTCTTTATATTCTTATTTTTTTTCTGTCTGTGTTTTGAGATATTCCTGTCCATTGATCTTTGCCAATTCTTAAAAATTTTCATCTTCTCTTTCCCTTACTGCTTTTTTTAAAAATCCAGATTACTTTTTAAGATCTAAAGAATATCCTTACGTGGTCATATTGCTTTTTATTTGTTTCAAGTTATCATCAGACTGTTCTAAGTGAACTATTTAAAATAAAAGCCTTCCCTTTTAGGTCTTTTCCTTGGAAATTCTCCCACAGGTTGCTGGGTTCTATTGTCTGTTGGTAGAATCAGGTCAGGTTTTTAGGGTCTTGGATGTGCTGACTAACTGGGGGTATAAACCAAATAATTTTTGTTCCTTTGGGCCTGGAAGTGAATAGACAGGGGGCTGGAAATCTTCTGATGAGGAGTCACAAAGGATTTTCTCTGACATTTTCAGATCTGCTGGTGGACAGTGCAAGCTTTGACATTTGTTTAGCTTCAAAGGTGCTTGGCAATGTGGCCCCAACTGTGAGTTCCCTATAGGCTCTCAGACCTCACACAAGGATAACCTCCCTAAAATAGTCCACTGTCTTGGCCAGGCACTGAGTGGAATGCCTGTACTCCCAGCTTTTTGGGAGGCTGAGGCAGGTAGATTGCTTGAGCTCAGGAATTTGAACCGGCTTGAGCAAGAATGTTTGGAGGGTTTTATATTTTAATATGCATCAGATAAAAGTAATTCTTCTGCAGTTCTTCCTGAATATTTTAGAAAATGAAAAATTAATGAGTTAGCAGTCATTTTTCTCTGCTCTTACCACAAAATATAAAAAGTAGCCAGCATTGTGGCAGGCACCTATAGTCCCAGCTACTCAGGAAGTTGAGGTAAGTGCATAACTTGAGCCTAAGAGTTTGAGATTGCTGTGAGCTGTGATATCAAGCACTAAAATTCATGATCTTCCAGGGAGAAGTTATATCTCTGTGCACCAGGGTTCAAATAATCATATCAGGACCCTGGTTTTCATTTGCTTTCCTCATCCAGCAAAGAGGAGAGTACATCAAGTCTGTCTGCCCTGGCGACAGTCTTGAACCTCACAGCATTTGAGAAGATGGTGGTGACATTGAGGTGCAGGTTCAGGACATGCTATCTTTCCAGAATCTTGCAAGCCTTCATTGCAGAGAAATTATGAACATGTCCATAATAGTCCCATTTTCCTTCCAGCACTAATGTGAAAATATTATTTTGGAAGGGTATTTACTGTAAAGTTACACTGCTGTGTCTGATAGTTTGCATTTCAACTGTTCTGCTAAGGAAAACAAAAAAAATGCTTAAATATTCCTGACCAACAAAACTATCTTGGCTTTGAAACTACCATACTGGATTCACAATAACTCCTTTTCCTATTCAGTGTAGAATGGATTTAAGAAAAAAAAAATTCTATTTACAAGATGCTATGGGAGCTTGGGGGGAGCAAATTGTAATTGCTGGGTTTATGAAATTTAGCAGCTATGCCAGCCTGGATAGGGCAGTTAAAGGCTTAGTCATGGTAAACAGTAGTCCCAATTCTGAACTTACTTTTAAAATAATTGCTTCTAAGGTGAATGGTTAAATAATCATATTAGAGAAATTGTTCTAGAGTCTGTGGAGGGTTAAAAGGAGGAAAACGGCAGGTTTTCCTCTTGCTCCGGTAATTTGAGGGAAGAAACTAAACATAGCAGTAGCGATCTCATTTTATGTCATTTCAGACCACCTGCCTACATGCTGTAATCCTAGCCTGTAATCCTCATGCCTGTAATCCCAGCACTCCAGGAAGCAGAGACAAAATCTCATCTAAAAATATTTCTAAAAATAGAAAAAATTAGCTGGGTATAGTTGTGCATGCCTAGAGTTCCAGCTACTCAGGAGGATCACTTGAGCCTCCAAGTTTGAGGAGTGAGTGGAGACCAGGGGCTTGGGGATAGGACACAATTGTAAGAGGGACTTTACCTAACAAATGCAATTTTATATCATTCCAGACCACCTGCCTACATGCGTATGTAATCACATGTTGTCCTGTAAGAAATCACTGAAGTAGAAATAGCTTTTCCCTATTGTATGGATGTTGAAACTAAAGAGCAGAAGGGTTGAGTAGCCTCAAGGTCACAGTAGCATAGTGCATGTCTGTTATTTAGATGCTAGTCATTCTGAGTAAAAATCCATGCTGTTAATCAATCGTTCTTGGATATATTCAGTTAGCAGTGGAGAACTCATTTTATAAAGCGGTAGGTGGAAAACAACCCAACATGCTGTACCAAATAACTACTTGGTATTTATTTATTGATGCATTCAACAAACATTCTTTCTTACTATTGATTAAAGTAACCTATCAGCTCCCATAGGTCATAGGCCTAAGGATGATTCTGGTGACTCTTAATTTTAAACTCTGTTATTGTTTTTTTCCTCTTTCCCTTTCCTTTTATTTTCTTTTTTAAACTTTTGTAATATGAATACAGAATATAACAGTGAATTAGGCTTATATGCAGGATTCTACTTGATACTTGCAGACCTCTGGAGAGCTCTATATTTTAATATGTATCACATAAAAGTAATTCTTCTGCAGCTCTTCCTGAATATTTTAGAAAAGGTAAAATTAATGACTTTGTTATTTTTCTCTGTTTTCTCATACAGCTTACTCAAAAATTTAAAATGTTTTTGGCTACCATCATCACATTATCACATTCTTTTTAATCTTTTGATTTTTAAAAGTAAAATTATAGCTGTGTTACTTGAAAGTTTTTGCAAGAGATGCATTCAAATAAGCAGACACATTTCATGCTTTTTTTTCTGTTCTTCACCTAACGCCATAAATTTAACAAAGATTGAGAAGATTGACTGATCAGGTCATTAATCAGAGATTAAACTTACAGAAATCATTCCTTTTCTGACAGGGGTTAGTACAACAGACTAAGCATTTCAGACACCACACAGAAGATGAAAAAAAAGTTATTTTGCTCACTCTGGTAATTGATTTTTTTCCATCTCCATGCTCTTGCCTAAACTCTGGACGCTTGCATTCAACTTTAATTGGCATGGCTTCCCAGTTACCTATGGCCACCATTACAGACGTAACATGTCCCCAAATGAAATCCTGATAATCTTTCAAGCAGCTTCTCATCTCATGGTGTGACAACTTTATTCTTTGATTTGCGTGGACCAAAATCTTTCAAGTTTAGCCCCACCCTTCTTCATTACAGCTTCAAAATATATCTGGAATTTGATATGTTCTCCATCTCTAGTGTGAACTCTCAAGTCTACGCCTATGTCATTTCACCTGTATCTGTCCAGGCAAGGCCTTCTAGTGGGCTTTCTCCTTCATCTTCGTCCCCTTAGTCTATGAAGCAAAAACATTCTTCAGCTCCAAATATGATGACATCCCATTGCTCTCAAAGCAAAGGACAAAGTCCTTCCATGGCTCGATAGTACCCTAGAAGTCTGTCCCCCCAAAAAAGAAAATAAAAGTACCTAAATCAGGACCTGATCTATACTTGTTGTTTAAATAATACACTGCTTTTTTTGAAAAATTGACTATTATAATCACCATTAATATTGAGAAAGTATTTTCATTACTTAAAAGAAAGTGCTTCCCCATGATAATATTCCAGGGTCTGGAGACATATAGCTTGAGTTTTAGTCCTGACTCTACTGTCCACTGTGCAAAATTGTTGTAAAGGTAAATAAATTGGTATTTAGAAAAGTATTTATAGCAGGACCTGGCACATATATATATATTCTAGATAAAAGTTCATTATTATGATTAAATTCATGAGTAAACTAGTTTTCCATTCTCAGAGGAAATATATCCATTGGTTTGTTTGTTTTGTTTGCTTGTTATTTTTTGTCTTTTTTTTTTTTTAATGAGACAGTCATATTTTTCCACCCCAGCTAGAATGCAATGGTGTCATCATAGCTTACTGCAACCTCAAACTCTGAGGCTCAAGTGATCCTCCTGAGTAGCTGGAACTCGAGGCATGTGCACCATACCTAGCAAGTTTTTTTCTATTTTTGGTTGAGATGGGATCTTACTTCTGCCTCCCGGAGTGCTAGGATTATAGGCATGAACCACCAGAGCCAGCCTCAGAAGTAAAATATATTAGTAGCTCTTGAATTAGTTTGAATTTACTCAATCGTTAATACTATTTCTCTCAGGTTATGTTTTGGAAGAGAACATTCTGTATGAATCCTTATACACTAGTCCCCCCTTACCCATGGTTCCACTTTCCATGGTTTCAGTTACACGTTATCAACAGTGGTCTGAAAACATTAAATGGAAAATTAAATTTGTGTGCCATTCTGAGAAAGGCAATTCTATTACACCCCTGGGATGTGAATCATTCCTTTGGACATGGATTTTGTGCTACAGATGCCACCTCCCTGTTGCTCATCTACATTCCCTGCTCCTGACATGCAATGATCAATATTGTTCATGGCTTGATGATCCTCCTTATGAGGCATCCTAACACTACGCCTAAATGCTTACATCATTCACCTTCCTTCATCTCTTTGTGTGGGCATCGTATCCCTTCACATCATCACAGAGGAGGATGTGTACAGTACAACAAGATATTGAGAGTAAGGAAGATCACATTCACTTAACTTTTACTGCAGTATGTTGTTATAATTGTCCTATGATTTGATTATTAGTTATTATTAATGCTCCCTTACTATGTTCAATTTATAAATTAAACTTTATCACAGACATAAATGTATGGGAACAAAGTATAATATATGCAGGAATTGATATAATTTGCCATTTTAAGCATCTATTGGGGGCTGAAACATGTCCCCTGTGATAAGGGAGAAGTATTGCAAGTGAGCATCACCTTGGACAATGAGCACATGCTGGGGAGTCAGATTTGTGGTCCCAGGTCTCCTATTCACTGTGTGCCTTTAATAGCTAATGTTAAATTTTATTCACCTTATTTTAAAATGGAGGCATTTGTATACCATAAAGGGCTGGTAAATAAGCAAATGAGGTAACAGATAGCGACTAATCAGCATATTGGTTGATACTAAGTATACAGATAACCCAATAACCCTAAAAGTGAAGAATAAGAATCAGTTTTCAGGGTATATAACTACTGTCCTTGCTTTCATATCTTACACAAGGTTACTGGTGGAATTTTACAAACGGTAAGTTTTTCAGCTTTCAAGCAATGGATAAGGATCCATCATTGATTTACTTTCCTTAACAATTTTACTTAACAAAAATAGTAGGAAACCCCTATACATTTGGGAGTCACTAGAGTAGCAAAGTAGAACACGTACATCTAGTCTGAGTCACGATTGGAAACTTCCAGTTACATCCATTGACGTGTTTGTTACTCATGTGAGACTTGTCTTTGGTCATTTTTTAGAACACACCTTGAAGACATGTCCAGACATCATTTACATTGCTGTGGCTTTGTACTGAGGGCCATGTTTCCTTCCCGAGTTATTAAGCTTTCAGGTCTTTCCAAAATTAGAGGTATGTAGCCAGTGCAGATGTCACCTTAGTCATCTAATTTGCATGTAATGATTATATTTGAAAAGCTATTCTAAGTGATGGAATTTTCCTCTGGAAAAGAAAAAAGAGTCAAATCTGTTCCACTGTATAATTCTCTTTTCCTTCTTACTGAGTCCTGCAGAATGGCTCATTTTCCTTCCCTCCCAGTTTCACGTATACACAGAAATATGGCTGTTTAAAAAAGCCTTTCACTACTAGCTTGTTTCAGGGAGGTAACCTGATTTCTTCTTCCCTAGTGAAGGAGCTGGCTGAAAATAAAGATCTAGTTTTGTTGCCTAAGAGTTTCTCATCCTGTCCATTGATGAATCATCTTATGACAAAGTACCGTATTGAAGCAATGCACAAGAAGAAATTATTCTTGACATATTCCTTGGGCCGCCGGCATTCTCGTGCTGGCTAGACTGTCGAGATGCACTATTGTTATTTCCCCTTTGATTATGTGTGTGCATATGCTGTCAGTTTGCATTGCTGGGATAAGCAGTTTGAACTTGATGATTTGGTGATCTAAATGTAGTTCCTTCCTCTTAAATAAAAATCTCATTTTCTTAGCAATTAACAACATTAATAAGGCTCGTTAAAGTTGTTCACAGAGGACTGTATATTTAGAGATGGGATAATGCTAGGTTGCCCAGGCTAGCTTTCAACTCCTGGTCTGAAGCAATCTTCCTGCTTCTGCTTCCCAAATCATTGGAATTATGGGTGTGAGCCTCTGTGCTGTCCAGAACTCCTGTCCTTGGCTCTCTAATATCCTAAGGAAGAAGTACATTTTCACTAGTTCGCTCTGAGGGGGAAAAGTGATTTTAGGGACTCACCAAGTTTTCATTTTCTTAAGAGATGTTCTTTTTGTTGAAAGCAGGATTTTTTTTATGTTCTTACAATGAACCAACTAAATCTTTTTGCTGTTGTTGCCATGTTAAATTCAGATGTGTACATTCATTTTGTGTCAGACAGCCAAACTCTAAAACAAGATGTGGTTTCTTGGTAAATTACATAAAAAATTTCTTTAGGTATTCCAAGAATAGTTTTAACACATGAAATCTTCCCAGAATTAATTAGCAGGTCATCTCTGTACATTCTGTGACCAGAAATTTAATCATTCCTATAAATGTAAAAAAAATTTTAATGGTCGTATTTTTATCACATAAACTGCCTTCTCATATTGTGCTGGATTGGTGTTTTTGAGTAGATACATATTAGACCATGGGTTATACATCTTGTTAATTGGAAAGCTTGTCTTATCACTTTGTATAATATGTGTAAGTTTTGAAATCCTAATACAAGAGGCTTAAAGTCTTATGTCCAAAATATTAAGTGAATCTCCAATTAACATGTCAAATAACAGCTGAAACTTGTTAACTGAAAATTATAAATACTTCTGTAACAGATAGTTGGACATATTTCACCTTTTAAATGTAATTTCTTTCACTAAAAATAATGATATACAAAATTAATGTTATAGTGTGCTAATATACCAAATTCTGATTAATTCAATCATAATTGAACTGAATATATTTTTCACCAGCTATACTTTGGAGGCTGATTTACTTGTCTAATATAATAGAAAATTATTTAGTATATACATAGATGAATCTGGCTAAATATCATTCTAAGGCAAAAATACAGCTATAGTTGTCCAGAAATTTCAAGAACTGGCATATCAAACTATTTTAATAATATATGGGATAAGTTTGCTCTTCCCTAACTTGTTAACTAGTAAGTTTTTACTTTATTATACTGATGAATAAAAGATCAATATCTATTTTATATATACTTATAAGTGTATATTTGTTCTAAGAAGCTATATTGATAAATTATGAAATTAAAAACAATTTAAAACATGTAAAATAGTACTTCATGAACTAAAAATGAAAAAATACATATGAAACATTTTGAAAGGTAAAGATTTTTAAAAATTTACCATTTATTAATGAGATCATTTACATTTAATGTCATGTCATAAGTGGCCAAGGAAATTACATTTTCTTCCTTTTCATTTGTTAACCAAAAATAATTAAATACTTTAATATTTAAGGAGACATTTAAAAGAAATTAAGTGCCATTATGGTTAATTGATTTGGTCAGATTCAAAGAGGTGATAAGGATTTAGATTTCCTGACCTCCATTTAGAATTATTTCTGCATAATTTTCAATTGCAACCAGACCTAAGGTTAGGAAACCCATAAATACGAGAAGGATGGTGACTTTTAAAGTTTCAGGGAAAAATGTACAATGCAAATTAGAACTGAATACAATTCTAGCCAAGCAATAAGAAGTGCTAATTAACCATTGATTTTTTTTTTTCTGGTTATAGGCTGGTATGATGCACAAGCAGTTCCCTCACATCTTCTGGAATGAACAGTCCCTTTTTGTCTAGATCACTTAGGAAGAATGGGTTTTCATGACCAATATAAAAGTGTTCATATGCCCCCCATAAACAATTGTCATTGTATGTGAGTACATATGTGCGTGTGCATGCATGCTCCAAAGACAACTGAAAAAACTATGATTCTTTTTTCCTCTTGTATTATTTATTTATTTATTTGAGACAGAGTCTCACTTTGAGTTGAGTCCTGTGGCATCATCATAACTCACAGCAATCTCAAACTCTTGGGCTAAAGTGATTCTCTTGCCTCAGCCTCCCAAGTTGTTGGACTATAGGTACTGCCAAAATGTGGGATAGTTGTTTTCTTGTTTGTTTGTTTTCAGAGACAGGGTTTCACTCTTGCTCAGGCTGGTCTTGTACTCTTAAACCCAAGTGACCCACCTGCCTCAGCCTCACAACGTGCTAAGATTACAGGGGTGAGCCACCATGCCCAGCCCTTCTCTTATATTTTGAAAGATGACGTCTGTTTAGTCACACTAGACATTTTGCCATTTCCAACTATTCTGTTAGTTTTATAGTAGTATCTACTGGTGGCTTAATTTGGCTTTCCCTAATGACTAGTGATACTGAACATCTTTCATGTGCCTGTCCCTATTTGTCATCTGCATTGTTTCTTTGGTGAAGCATCTGTTCAGATCTTTTGTCCAATTGTCAAATTTTAAATTGGGTCATTTATTCTCTTATTCCTGAGTTCTGAGTTTTTTATGTATTGTGGATACAACTCCTTTATCAGATATGTGCTTTGCATATATATTCTTAGAGTTTGTTACATATCTTGACGTTTTGTTGATATAAAAACAGAAAACAAGATATTATTTTCAATAATGTTTAATATATTATATTTTTGCTTTCATGACTACTGAGTCATGAGAAAGAATAGTCTAACCCAGTTTCACAAAGGTTTTTTTTTTTTTTTTTTTTTTTTTGAGACAGAGTCTCACATTGTTGTCCTGGGTAGAGTGCTGTGGTGTGCTGCTCCCTTATAGCAACCTCAAATTCTTAGACTTAAGCAATCAACCTTCTTGCTCCAGCCTATTGGAGCAGCTGGGACTACAGGCATCCACCACAATGCCAGATAATTTTTTAAATTTTTTTTGGTAGAGACGAAGTTCTCACTTTTACTCAGACTGGTCTTGAACTCCTGAGCTCAAGTGATCCACCTGTGTCAGCCTCCCAGAGTGGTAGGAGCATAGGCATGAACCAGCATGGCCAGCCCCCGATTTTTTTTTTAACATATATTTTCTTTTAAAATTTGTACAATCTTAGCTATTACATTGAGGTCTCTAGTCCAAATGGAGTTGATGTTTATATTAGATGATTTGGGTATCTGCTTTATTTAAACATATTTATTGCCTCCTGTTTACCATTTCTTTCATTTATTGTATGTCACTTCTCTGTCAGCTTTATCAGAAATCACATGCCCAGAGCTTGTAATTTATGATCTAAGAAAATTGAGGAATGCTCATTTTAGGCTTTATTTTTGTCAGGTTTATTCCTGAGACAAAAATATATTTGAAAAATACATGTAGTCTAGGTTTTATGCTGTAACTAAATTTCTAAATGTATAGTCTCACTATTCATTTAAGAAGTGAAGACACTGACATGATAGTAGCACTATGATTCATCATAAAAGTAGAGTATTTAGTGACATTCAAAAATATTTGTGTGTACATATGCTTTTATAAATATTATTTACACACAAAATTATATTTTATATTCAGCACACAAAATTATATAACTAACTTGGAACACATTTCAGGAAATAAAACATAAATAATTTTTTTTAACTTAAATAATAACAAAACTTGTTTATATAGTTGTACCTTTTCTTAACCGCCAGTTGGTTTGACTGTCAGAGAATGTTTTGCTCTGTGGATAAGCTGAAATTTGTATTGTGAGTGTATAATACCACATTCCAAGAGAGAAACAAAAGTAGGAGGGAACTCCGATTATTTTGTGGAACAGATTGTCCATATGGATACAAACTTCACCATTATTTTTTTCATTTTGGCTCTTAGATATGCAAAGGACTATAAAAATCACCTGGTTACTTAAAGTATTTTTAAGAGAGGAAATATTTTTATTAAACCAAATGGCAAGATGAACCCCAAGAATAAGGAAATATACGTGGAGTTGTTCTGATGGGAAGAAGAGTAAAAGGCCCACCCATGGCAGATTTTTCCTCCCTAGGTCCCCCTTAAAGTACCTTCATAGAACCCAGGGGTTCTGGAACACAGTTTTAAAATATTTGATCAAATATTTAGTGTAGTCTAGTCACTTTAAATTTTATGTGTAAAGCCAAGTGACTTTTTGCAAGTCATGGCATCATTTTATGCCAAAGAAAATACTAGATTCTGGTCTCTTGCTTCCCTGGGCCCCAGCTCATTCTGTGGAGTATTCTGTTCATTCTGACCAAAGTTATAAGTCATAAAAAGTTACATTCTTTTTTGAAATATATTTTGCTCATTTGTTAATTTGTAGTGGTTCAACAGATACTTGACATTGAAATCAGGATAATAGAAATCTAATGTTTAAGCAAAAGCTGAGTTCTTAACCATAAGCCATGTAATGAAGCCATAAGAACTGAATCAGGATTGAGTTCTTATAAATACTATATATTTATATAATTGTGTCTCCTAATTAATGTCTCCTTTGTAATCTTCATGTTCGTAGAGTTGGAAACTGTTCTGGATGACCTTCAAATAAAGGAAATATGTCTGTCATTTTTAGCACCAAAAGAAATAGCTGGAGTACAGAATCCCACTGATAGAGCTATGGTCAAGAATGAGTGATAGACAGATGGGCAAGCAGCTGGGCCTTTCACAGACAAAACAAAAGCATGTGGAACTGAACTTTATTTGAATGTGAACTAAATTCACTCCCAAAACCTCGAATGCATTGTACAGTTGAGGGCTCATGTGTGCAATATTAATGTCTTTATCTCATTTGAATCTTAGAAATAGAAAGTAAATTTATGTAAGAGAAAATGGCACCTGGCATTTGTGCCCATTCCATACACACTACTAGCATACTTTTAAAAATTAATACATTTCAGTTTTCCTTTCACATATTATGTAAATAATAGGAACACCTTATATTTTGTAGTAGCACTCTTTGAGGTGTCTTGAGATGAGATTATTAATTCATAAAGTCATTAAAGAGTTTGGAAGATATTGACACTTCTTGCTCATTTGCTACATGCAGGGAAAAAGAGCCCTTGAGGAAGGTCAAGCAATGAGTCAGCAGGACAATGAGAACCGAGCCTTTCCAAGTTCTCTGAGGGCAAAGGCTTGCTCTTGCATCAGCAGGTCTCCTGTTGTAGGGGTGTGATGTTCTTTTTTAGGGTTGCATTTTGCCTGTGATTTTGTGTAGCTTCAGAATTTCTCCAGTGTGTTTGCTGAGAAATAACTCCTCTTACCAGACCAACACAATTTAAGAATTCCACAGAGAAAAGGGATTTAAGGGAGATTTAGAATGTTTGAAGAGGTTCTCTGCGGTACTCCATGGAAATAAAACCTGAATCAACCGACCGGAGTAATCTGAATTAAATATTTTACAAATAGCAACAGATTGCACAGGGATATAAGTGCACAATAAGACATGTGAATACTTAAATGGCTGCTCATGCTTCTAGTTAGGAAAAAACAGAGGCCAACTTCTATAAAATGTTGATAATGTGTTTTGACATAAAATATTCAACAAGATCATCATTCTTAAGTTACTCTTATCTAGACAAGAGCGGCATCTACTTAAGAGGATATTCAGGTTGGAGACACTGCTTTAAGTTTACTACCTCTTCATGGATTAAAAATGAGGAAAACTTCTTAATTATACACATTCATAATAATTTAAATAATAAACCTTATTACAGAACTTTCATGGGTAGTAGGTAGCCAATTTATATGAGTAGTTCAAACTGAATCAACTCGTAACTTGATATTGTTCTCATTTTCCTAAGAACAAGTAAAAGAACATGGGATTTTTGAATATTTCATGTTGAGAAATACATATATTACATAATAAAGACAGTAAAAGTACTGTCTCTATTTTTTAAATGAGGAAACTTAGGTTTTAGAGGTTAAAAAAATTCCCAAGATCAAAAAGCTGGTAAACAGCAAATCTTAAATCAAAATTCCAATTTGTCTGTCTTCAAAAAGTCCTTGCTGGTAAAAATCATGTATGTAACTTCTAGTAGTTTTTTATAATGTAGGATCACTTAATTAGTATAATTTGTTTTCTCTTCTCATTACTTTTTTAAAAATGATGTTTAACAAAATATACTTTATTTATTTTGAGCA
Source organism: Galagoides demidoff (assembly GCA_963574575.1). Classification (NCBI taxonomy): domain Eukaryota; kingdom Metazoa; phylum Chordata; class Mammalia; order Primates; family Galagidae; genus Galagoides; species Galagoides demidoff. The sequence continues at coordinate 18,072 of CAUYQV010067644.1, read as the reverse complement.
GTTTAGATTTATAAAAAAGTAGATCTGAAAGTACTGAGTTCTCATCTGTGCCTTCATTCTCCTTTTACCATTTTCCTCTATTTTTAATGGTTTGCATTATTGCAGTATAATTGTTACAGTTGATGGGCCAATCAATAGCAATACATTATTCTTAAACTAACATCCATAGTTTATACTGAGGTTCATTCTTCCTGTTGTGTGTTCTATGGGTTTTGACCAATGTATAAAGGCATGTATCTACCATTATGGAATAATTCCACTGCCTTCCTCTGAACCCCTGGCAACTGCTGATCCTTTTGCTGTCTTTTTTTGTTTGTTTGTTTGTTTGTTTGTTTTTGCAGTTTTGGCTGGGGCTGGGTTTGAATCCGCCACCTCCAGCATATGGGGCCAGCGCCCTACTCCTTTGAGCTACAGGCACTGCCCTTTTTGTTGTCTTTTTATTGTAGTTTTTCCTTTTCCATGATGTCACAGTCAGGGCCATGCAGTGTGTAGCTTTTCTGGGTTGACTTCTGTGATTTAGCAATATGCAATAAAGGTCTTCTCATGGTTTTTTGTGGCTTGATAGCTCATTTCATTTTATTACTCTAAAAATTCCATTTCCATTTTAATAAGTGTACCATATGTACCACCTATTTTCTCTTGTAATGTTTTCAACTTACTGAAGGACATCTTAACTGCTTCAAAGTTTTGGCAATCACTAATAAAGCAGCTGTAAACATTCATGTGAAAGTTTTGTGTGGACATATCTCACTTCTTTATAAACTATGTTTCTATAAATTAAATTATTCCTCAGGATTTTTTTTTTTTTCTTTTCTCTTCTTTCTTTCTTTCTTTTTTTTTTTTTGAGAGACAGTCTTAGTCACCATGGTAGAGTACCGTGGCGTCATCATAGCTCACAGCAACCTCCAACTCTTAGTCTCAAGCTCTTCTCCTGCCTCAGCCTTCCAAGTAGCTGGGATTACAGGTGTCCACCATAATGACTGGCTATTTTTAGAGATGGGGGTCTCACTTTGGCTCAGGGTGGTCTTGAACTCATGAGCTCAGGCAATACACTCATCTCAGCCTCCCAGAGTGCTGGGATTGAAGGCATGCGCCTCCATGCCTGCCCAGCCTAAAATAGGTATTTCTTAAGTGCCTAAAAACAATGCAAATACTTATGCACTAAACATTATGATATACTTAATTACAAGCTTTTCTGTCTTGATCTGCAATTTTCTGGAGTATTAACTTACTAAATCTGAGTAAGCTTATTTTCTAAGCTGTTTCAAAATAGTAGAATAATGTTGGGATGAGTAGAATAATGTTTGTAATATTTTAACTCCTCTTAAATTTGTCCTGTAATTGGCTAATTACTTACCTTATGATGTCCATTAGTCTTTCTTCTGAGGTAAAGTACTGCTTCTCTTTGGACATAGATACTTTAAATAATAAATTAACCATATGATTTTTCTTGTACTCAATAAAAATTTTTATTTAAGTATTTAGAACTACAAAGGAACTTAGACCATTTAAAATAAAAGAATATTTTAAACAAAATGTTATGAGGAAACTCAATGAACATGAAAGATAAATATCAAATTATTTTAGTAGGAAAAAAAGGAGAATTCCTAGGATTCCTTCCTTCTCTTCCCACTTCTTCTGACACTCTTCCAAAATATTTTCCTAAAACCAAGAGGTTCTGGAACACAATTGGAAAACGTTCATCTTGTTCATTCTCCTCAGTTTTAACGTGTAAATTGAATGTCTGATAGGTGAGGGAAGATTAAACTGGGTCTTTTAATTTTTTTCTAAAATGAAATAAGGTTGAGCTGAGTTGTATGCAACAGACTTGGAACTAGTATAATTGCAAATTGTAGGTTTTGTCCATTGTGGTATATGAAGAAAATTAAGGAATCAAAGTCCTTTCCTCTATGATGAGGAAAGAATAAAATGTGATCCTACAGAGTCCTTAATGGCTTCACCACTTTATCAAAGCCATTCTAAATAAATTGTTTTTACAAGTAAATTAAATCTTTGGTCACCATTATCTTCCTTGAAATAGAAGTATGGTTGGTAAAATCTGAAATCTATGTCTGTATCTGTTTGCATTATTCCCTAATGGAAGAAGAATAAACTACAATTATAGTAGGAGAATCAAGATTAGAAAAATCTGAAAATTAAAGGTTATCTAGTAGATTAAGTAAGTAAACAAATATTTAAGAACATGATTAACCTCCTTTGTTTATTCATTAAATAAATATTTATTAAACGATTGCTGTCCAAGGGATACGTATAAATACCACCACTTCATTCCCTGAAAAATAAAACAAAAAGTAAACAGATAGAGATCCAAAAACATTGCTTCTAGTACTAATAAAGGTGAAATTGAGAAATGTGGCTCAGGTTTGTGTGTGAAATGCTTCCCAATACCGTATTCTAACAGATTTATTGTCCTATCCTGGGACCGAGAAAACTCAATTAGGAATGGATAAATTCATGATCCTCGGAATGGTGGCTTTAGACAAAAGGAAGAACCATTTATCCTGAACAATCTGGTGAAAATATCTTTGTCATAAAGTGATTTTTGATCTTTTGGATATACACCTAGTAGAGGAATTACAGGATCGAATGGCAGGTCTACTTTTAGATCCCTGAGTGTTCTCCAAACTTCTTTCCAAAAGGAACGTATTAGATTGCAGGTCAATTCATAATAGCCAAGTCATGGAGGAAGCCCAAGTGCCTGTAGACCCATGAATGGATTAATAAATTGTGGTATATGTATACCATGGAATATTATGCAGCCTTAAAAAATGGAGACTTTACCTCTTTTATGTTTACATAGATGGAGCTGGAACACATCTTACTTAGTAAAGTATCTCAAGAATGGAAGAAAAAATATCCAATGTACTCTGAACTATTATGACACCAAATTACAATTACTCACACTTTCATATGAAAGATAGATCACCACTATGGCCCAGGATGAAGGAGGGAAGAGAAAGGGGACTGGGAGGGAAGGGATGAGCTTGATGGTGGGACTACATCTATGGTGCATATAGCAAGGGTACATGCTTAATCTATTAAGTATAGAGTATAAATGTCTTACCACAATAATTAAGTAAATGAGGTGAAGGATATATTAACCAGTTCAATGTAAGCGTTCCTAATTATACATAAAATCAGCACATTATGCCCCATAAATGTAGTAATGTATACATGATCTATGTGTTTATGACTTAATAAAAAAATATAAAATCACTTTAACCTAATCTAATGTAATAGACAAAAAAAAAAAAAAAAAGGATGTGACACAGCCATCTGAGAGAGTGGAGTGCAAGAGTGAAGTGACCAGGAACATGACAGGAAACAAAATTTGCAGAGACCAGGGAAAAACATAAAATTTGAGGCTCCTGTTAAAACTTAGAATTTCAAGACAGTGACAGTGGAGCATCACCAAGCCTAGGACCCTTATAAAGGTGGGCCTATGAGACTGAGCCTGTAAATTTTGCTCTGTCTGAGAGAATACAGCAGTACTGCTTGCCAGCACTGAGGGGCCATGCCAGGATAATGATTATAAATTGCAAATGAGAGTAGCCAGTACATTTATGTGATTTTCTGTATTACTAGTCAGCTTTCTCATCCTTATAGTTCATTTATCTGTGTAACAGAAATGAATAAACACAGAGCTTCATCTCTCAGTATTGGATGTGCTGACAATACATAGTCTTTCCTATGTGGGGAAGAATACTCATAAGCCTTTTTTTTTTAATATCAGAGGGACATTAGGTGGTGTTAATTTCTGTTTTTCACTGCTTATTACTTGAAAAAGATCTAGATGTTCCTCGACTTCGCTGGTGTTTTTCCAAGCACAGTGGGTCGTGTATCTTCACTGTTAACATTGCTTTCTGCAATGTCTTTTCAGCATGTTTGAGAGAGGCAGTAATTCTTCATCATTGCCAATTTCTGTTGATGGAGCTTCTATTTCCATTCTTCTCTCAGATCAGGACTATCTACATGAGGACAGATGTAGCTAATTAATTCTTATCAGTTCTAATTCAATTAAAAAATTCCTAGAAACTTCTTCATGTCTCCTTGAATTGCCTTTACAGAATCCTTACTGTTAGAAAGGTCAAAATGCTTTTTAAATAGAAACAAGAATTTTACAAGCAGACATTACCCTGGGGGTTATATTTATCAATTGATTTAAATAAGAAGAGAAGATATTACTCAATATAATTTTGGGAAGTTGGAGGAGCATTTTCCTTTTCAAGTTCAGCTTTTAAGCCAGGAGAATATGAAAATGGATACATTTTCTTATAAGCATATAAGAGCAGAATGATTTTTTCCTAAATTGCTCTGTCACCTTTAACATAGCAGGCTATTTGTACAACTTGAGAATAACAACTCATCAAATACACATTATCTAATAATTCCATGTTTTATAGAAGTCCATTTATAAAATATTAGTTGATGAAATAAATATTTGATGTTAGCATAGGATAAACAGATAACTTTTTATTTTTAATATGTAATTTGTGTATATTTTAATATTTTGTATTTGGAAAATAGAAACACAAAGAGAAATCATATTTAACTTTATGCCTAACAAACAGAAAGTTGCACTTACTCCAATGGGGATGAGTAGGTTTAAATGTACAAAGCTCGTACTGTGAATCTCATCCCAAAGAGAAGGCAAGTGTTCACTTTTCAGTTAAATGGAAAATTACTAAAATTTTAAAAAGGAAGACCTAGTAAAGCCTTACACTGAGCTTATGCATTGTTATAAATTCAACATGTATTAAATTGAGCTCCCTAACTGGGACCTCCAATGAAGCATCTCACATTACCTTGGTTTTCTTAATATTCAGTAGGTATATGTTTCCTAACTGAATATAATAAAGATTCTAGAGTAAATGTTTTCTTTTCTTTTCTTTTCTTTTCTTTTTTTTGTTTGTTTTTCTATTTTTAGTAAAGATGTGTCTCCCTCTTGCTCAGGCTGATCTCAAATTTCTAATCTCAAGCAATCCACCTACCTCAGCCTCCCAGAGTACTAGGATTATAGGCATGAACCACTATGCCTGGCTTAGAGTTATTCTTTTTAATCTTTAAGGTTTTACGGGTAATTATAGCTTTTAATGGGTATTTAATTCAAAGTGAAATTAGTTCAATAAAGCTTTAGTCAATGTCAGGTCATACTAGGGCCTCCATAGCTGAATACAGGTCCAAGTATAAATTATATTTGACAGCCTCATTAATTCCTTACATTTTGTTTTTAATATGTTGTAATTTATATCTCTAGATGAAATTAATGCTTTTTGTGAATAAGCTGGAAAAGGGCTTAAAGTCACTGATACATGAGTGTAGTGTGGTGAATATATCTGATTTTTAACAAGGAAGGAAGTGTTATCTGGGGAATCAGCTGTGCCATTAATTTCTGACAGAGATTAGTTTCCCACAATTGCAAGGAGGTAGGAACATGTTTGGGGTTACCTTTTTCTTTATGGAAGTAAAGTGATCTTGTAACATAGGCAGAGTTGACATTACTGAGACCATTGACATTGTGACAAAAGAAAACAGATTCTGAATTTAATTTTGAATTATTGCCATTCCATCTGAATATGCACATTTATTTTTATGTTTGAATGTCAGAGTATTTTGGCTCCATAAATTCATGAATTGATAAAAAAAAAAGAACAATTTTACTCCATTTTCCACTCTTCTGGAAATCTTCCCCAGATTCCCCTTTTCTTGAGAGGTTTTAACTGTAAAGGAAGGAATGGATAGCTCCTCAAACAATTAAAAAAATTCTGGGCTCGGCGCATGTGGCTCAATCGGCTAAGGCGCCAGCCACATACACCTAAGGTGGCAGGTTTGAATCCCCAGCCCGAGCCCGCCAAACAACAATGATGGCTGCAACCAAAAAATGGCCAGGCGTTGTGGCGGGCGCCTGTGGTCCCAGCTACTTGGGAGGCGGAGGCAGAAGACTCGCTTGAGCCCAGGAGTTGGAGGTTGCTATGAGCTGTGATGCCATGGCACTCTACCGAAGAGGATAGCTTGAGGCTCCGTCTCAAAAAAAAAAAAAAATTCCGAAGGCCAAATTACAACCTATCCTAGATTTATTGTTTTTTAAGGTCATAGTCTTTCTTGTGATAAAGTTTTGTGATGAGCTGATTGAGCAATGTATGCAAGAATGACTATGATGAGATTTCCCACATACTAGGCTGAATTTTGAGCAAAGCTATTAACTTGTTCTTTTCATTCAAAGAATGTTGTCTTCAGGACTGAAATGTAATACTTAATATGTGTTTCCTTCTTGTGGTAGAGGATGTGACAGAAAAACAGAGATGTTTGGAAGAAGGGAGGGAGATTGCTCTTTATGCATTTAGTCTTCTTAACCATGAAATTTTAAATTTTTTGTGTATTGTTTAGCGTTTGGTACAATTGAGTAACATAATTATCACTTACCCAAGGGAGAGTTTCAGTTGGCCATATTAAACCCTAGTCTATTTTGCTATTTAACTATTAGAACTTTGACAAGAAAATTTGAAAACAAGATATGTTATCCAACCATACCCTACATGTAAATTAAGGACTTTAATTTTTCAGTAAGGTTCTTGAGTGGGAGCAAGAGAAGTTCTATGTAGCCTCTCGGTTGCCTTTGACCTTGTCATTCAGTTGTATTCATTATAAACAATATAGTATTTTAAAATTTTGGGTTTCCAGGAATTATCTTGGCATATTGTTAAAATTTATAATGGTCCCCACAATCAAAATTCAGATTGTTTTCAGAAATCTACACTTCAAGCCAGCATCTCAGGTGGATCTGATGCTGTTGGGACATGGAACACATCTTGAGACTTAGTTATAACTGAGTGATGCTGAATTTTAAGGGAAATCATATAGAGTTGCAACATATATAATTTTCCTTTAGTCAACTAATTGCTATAAATGAGTTCTTGATTATTTACCATAAGTTACAAAATAACTGAGATCTTATAAATCTGGCTTACCACAAAAATGTATGATATTTGCATAAATATTTTAAAGGATATGATTTTCTCTCTGCCTGCCATCCTTCTGGTGTCTGTTTTCTGCACACATTTTTTTTAATTTAACATTTTGTAGGTACCCATTCATTTGTAGGTTATTTTTGAAGAACTGAATATATTTTTACTGCCAAAAAGAGAGAATTATAACACATAAACTAATAACTTCTAAACTCTGTTTTTAAAAGAAAGTAAAACAAAGCAGAAACATAGCTTGCATCCCAGAAACTGAAAACCTAAATTAGAGAAATGAAGAACCTGAATTTCCCCTCTACTTCCCAGTAGGGTAAAAGTACTTCCAGTTGACAAACTGCTTTTCAAGTATTATTTTATTGCTTCTCAAAACAGAACTGTGTAGGACAAAGCTGAAATTCAGAAAGATTAACTTGCTAAGGCAGTCTCACACAAATGTTATGGACATGCAGTAAATCCTGTGGTTTTCCATTAACCAGTTGCTTTTGTTAAAGCAGAAGGCAGCTACTTTACTGGCAAACTGTTTCTAAATTGTCACCATAGAAAGAACCGGAATAAAAAAAAGTTGAAGAATCAAAAGAAACGAATGAAAGTGAAGAATAATAATTGAGATGTGCCTGTAGTAACAATATTCAAGCAATTTTTATTTAGTAGAAATAGAACATTACTAACTGGATAGTTTTGGTATTGAACTGTCTGAACCATAAGGCGTGCAAACTATAGCTGTGATCTGTGAATCAAGAGATAGAAGAAATACAGTCACAATCTATGTACTAAATTCAGAAATATTATAAAGACAATTTAAGATAACAACATCCCCCTCAGAAATTCAAAAAATTCTTAATGAATATTACAAGAAACTTTATTCTAGAAATATGAAAATCTGAAGGAAGTCGACCAATACTTGGAAGCATGCCACCTCCCAAGACTTAGCTAGAATCAAGTAGAAATGTTGAACAGGCCTATATCAAGTTCTGAAATAGCATCAACTATACAAAATCTCCCTAAAAAGAAAAGCCCAGGACCAGATGCCTTCATGTCAGAATTCTACCAAACCTTTAAAGAGGAACTAGTACTTATACTACTTAACCTTTTCCAAAATATAGAAAAAGTAGGAATACTACCCAAGACATTCTATGAAGCAAACATCACCTTGATCCCCAAACCAGGAAAAGGCCCAACAAAGAAAGAAAATTATAGACTAATATCACTAATGAATATTGATGCAAAAATATTCAACAAGATCCTAACAAACAGAATCCAGCAACACATCAAAACAAATTATACACCACAACCAAGTGGGTTTTATCCCAAGATCTCAAGGCTGGTTCAACATACATAAATCTATAAATGTAATTCAGCACATAAACAAATTAAAAAACAAAGACCATATGATTCTCTCAATTGATACAGAAAAAGCTTTTGATAATATCCAGCATCCCTTCATGATCAGAACACTTAAGAAAATTGGCATAGAAGGGACATTTCTGAAATTGACAGAGGCTATCTACAGCAAACCCATAGCCAATATCGTACTGAATGGAGTTAATTTGAAATCATTTCCACTCAGATCAGGAACCAGGCAAGGTGGCCCATTCTCTCCATTGCTCTTTAACATTGTAATGGAAGTTTTAGCCATCACAATTAGGGAAGAAAAGGCAATCAAGGGTATCCATATAGGATCAGAAGAGATTAAACTTTCACTCTTCACAGATGACATGATTGTATATCTGGAAAACACCAGGGATTCTACTACAAAAGTCTTAGAAGTGATCAAGGAATACAGCAGCATCTCAGGTTACAAAATCAACAGTCATAAATCTGTATCCTTTATATATACCAACAATGGTCAAGCTGAAAAAATAGTCAAGAACTCTATTCCGTATACAGTGGTGCTGAGGAAGATGAAATATTTCGGAGTTTACCTAACAAAGTACGTGAAAAATCTCTATAAAGAGAACTATGAAACTCTAAGAAAAAAAAGCTGAAAATGTTAACAAATGGAAAAACATACCATGCTCATGGCTAGGAATAATTAACATTGTTAAAATGTCCATACTACCCAAAGCGATATATAATTTTAATGCAATCCCTATTAAAGTTCCATTGTCATACTTTAAAGATCTTGAAAAGATAATACTTTGTTTTATATGGAATCAGAAAAAACCTCAAACAGCCAAGACACTACTCAGAAATAAAAACAAAGCAGGAGGAATCATGCTATCAAACATCACACTATATTATAAATCCATGGTGATCAAAACAGCATAGTATTAGCACAAAAACAGAGAGGTATATGTACTGAACAGAATAGAGAACCAAGAGATGAACCCAGCTACTTACCATTATATGATCTTTGACAAGCCAATTAAAAACATCGAGTGGGGAAAAGATTCCCTATTTAACAAATGGTGCAAACTGGCTGGCGACCTGCAGAAGACTGAAACTGGATCCACACCCCATACCACTAAATAAGATAGACTCTCACTGGATTAAAGATTTAAACTTAAGACATGAAACTATGCAAATATTAGAAGAAAGTGTGGGAAAACACTTGAAGAAATCGGCCTGGGCGAAAATTTTATGAGGAGGAACCCCCAGGCAATTGAAGCAACATCTAAAATATACTACTGGGACCTCATCAAATTAAAAAGCTTCTGCACAGCCAAGAACACAGTAAGTAAAACAAGCAGACAGCCCTCAGAATGGGAGAAGATATTTGCTAGTTATGTATCTGACAAAGGTTTAATAACCAGAATCCACAGAGAACTCAAACGTACTAGCAAGAAGAGAACAAGTGATCCCCTCTCAGGGTGGGCAAGGGACTTGAAGAGAAACTTTTCTGAAGAAGACAGGTGAATGGCCTATAGATATATGAAAAATGCTCATCATCCTTAATCATCAGAGAAATGCAAATCAAAACTACTTTGAGATATCATCTAACACTGGTAAGATTAGCCCATATCACAAAATCCCCCAAATCACAGATGCTAGTGTGGTTGTGGAGAAAAGGGAACACTTCTAAACTGCTGGTGAGATTGCAAACTAATTATGTTCCTTTTGGAAAGACATCTGGAGAATACTTAGAGAACTAAAAATAGACCTTTCATTTGACCCTATAGTTCCTCTACTAGGTATATATCCAGAAGACCAAAAATCACACTACAGGAATGTTCATTGTAGCCCAATTCATAATTGCTAGGTCATGGAAGAAGCCCAAGTGTCCATTGACTCATGAATGGATCAATAAATTGTGGTGTATGTACACCATGGAATACTACACAGCTCTAAAGAAAGACGGAGATTTTACCGCCTTCATGTTTACATGGATGGAGCTGGAAAATATTCTTCTTAGCAAAGTATCTCAAGAATGGAAGACTTTATTCAATATACTGAGCTCTACTATGAAACTAATTTATGGCTTTGGCTCAAGAACATGGGGAAAGGGGAGCGGGAGGGGAGGCCACAGGGGAGGATGGGTGGAGGGAGGGTGATTGGTGGTATCATGCCTATGGTTCATCCTATAAGGGTACATGTGAATCTCCGTAGAATATAAATGTCTTAACACAATAACTAAGAAAATGAAATGAAAGCTATGTTAACCAGTTGGATGAAAGTATTTAAAATTGTATATGCAACAGCACTCTGTACCCTGTGATAGTATTAATGTACACAGCTATGATTTAATAAAACAAACAAACAAAAATATAACAATTTAAGACCATTTATAGTACTGAGGTACAACAGCTACTGAGTGACTTTTAGTGATTCTGAGAAGGTTGTTGGTATCCCGAGGCTACTCCTCAGGGATAGGATTGGTCATGGCAAGTGAATGTTGCATTGTCCAATCCATTTTCCTTCACCAGTGAAATGAAACATGGAAGTATTTACTAACTTGTCTATGCAGACATCTTTGAGAATGCAGCTAGAGACTTTGAGGCTAGAGTAAAATTAAGGATGAGGATGATGATGATATTAACAGCAATAATTTGTTACATGTTTTAATGTAATCTTTGAAATTTAATATTCTTTCCTTCACTTTATAGATGGAAGAACTGATGGTCATAAAGACTGACCTTAGACATGTATTCAGGTATTTGGAAAAAGCTTCTAACAGTAGATGCATTGAGTTTTTTCTTTCTTTTTTTTTTTTCAAATCACCCAGGGTTTGTGAGAAAGTGCCAGTAGCTTTGTAAGGATTATGAAGTCACTTAGTGCATGCTAAAGAGTTTGCACTTCATTTTCTAGTTAGAGCTGTCATCTACATTCTAGGAACAGTGCTATGGCTTTTGTTTGGAATATGGATTAAAGTGAGAAAGAGATCAATAAGTTAGGGGCAGTAAGGGGCGGAAAAGACAAAAAATAAATCATGTGGTGAAATAAACAGGGTATAATAGCCAGTTAGAATTAGGAAGAGAGGAAGAGGAAAATGTAGAAGATAAGATTTTGAGGATTTTTGTGGAGACAGGAAGCTGTGAGGGTGACAATACCATAAACATAAATAGGGAAAAGCAAAGTTTGGAGAACAATATGTAGAAGGTAAGTGGAATTTCTGATGGTGTGTGTTTGAAAACATCTAGAAACTTCTGGTAAAGATGTCATCTAGGCTATTGGAATGGGGATTTCAGCTTTGAATAGGGCAGTACCCCCAGTGCCCCCAAATCAACTGGTTTATTAATTATGATAATGTATCACTTAAATTTTTTTCTATTGTAGCTTATTAGAAAGTCTTAAACTGGACTGTTACAGTGTCCACAGGACAAATCAAAGCTGAAAACGCCTCCACTAAATTCCACTAAATCTTAGTGCAATGTTATCCGATAGAAATTTCTGGCATAATGAAATATTTTATATGCATGGGCTAATATGGTAACAATTGCCCACATGTATTTATGGAGCACTTGAAATATAGCTAACGAAACCGAAAAACTAAATTCAAAATTTCATTTCATCTTATTATTTTAAAGTAAAATAGTAATTCATAGCTAATGTTTACTGAGATGGATAGCACAGGTCTTGGTCTTTTAATCCAAAACAGTGCACATTCTTAGCAATTTGGAGATAATATCTCCATTTGCATAATTCCATCAAATTCCTGACGTATAAGGAAGATAGAAAAAATATTACCAATTTAAATATAAAATTGTTAAATGGTGCATGTTCTTTTAGCTGCATATTTCCCACTGATTTTGGAAACATGTAAGCACAACTATATTCAACATTTAAACCTTTATAAATAATATTTTAAATATACCTAAATTGCATTTTCAGTTTCCTTGTTTCACTATAATTAACATAGTCTTTCAAACAAGAGCCCAACTCAATTACTGATAGAATGAGAGTCTATTTTATAGCTATATTGCACAGAGTTCTAAGAGAAGATAGCAGTTTACAAGTATCACATAGTAGATGGAATGAATGCAGTGGCAATTTCTTATTTAACATAAAACTTTATACATTAATTGACTGTACATTAAATACATTTATTTAGTGTAGTACAGTAGAATTATATAGCCATTTAAATTTCAGTAGACTATTAATAGAGAAAATAAATCATCAGGATGTATCCAATCTCATTTCAATTTTTTCTTTAGTAATTAAAAATGAATATATATGATGCTGACACATGAGCATAAAGTTTTATCCTTTACATGTGATATTATTTTGTTACAGAAATTTATAGTCAATCTTGCAGAATTAATTCATAACATTTTGGGCTTGAGATCAAAGCTGATACTGTGTTTTGTTGCTCATTCTACCCTTTATATTGTCCCTTCAGTGTGGGAATATGGGGCCTCTTATCTAGCAAGTGAAAACAAGATCTTCTGTGTAAATCACATTCAAATTCATGATTCAACACTGTCATTTTATAGATTAGTGGACCTGGACAGATTATTTTCTTCCAAGTTTATTTTGAGGTTGAATATCTGTGCATATACATTTACTGAGAGAATGTGCATGCTCCTTTTGCATTTTCTACAAGTTTTACTTTGAGCTTTTCTGAATTAGAGCAAGAAGTTAAAGAAACTTGAGAACTAATGCAAGTGCAGAAACTTCATTTTAAAATCCCTGAGCCCTGTCTCCTCGTTTTTTAAAATTCCATCTAATACCTCAGAATTTTAAACTCATTTGTGTCAGTTTTTAATTAAATTATATCTAAGGCCATAACATTTTCATCAGCTTATGTAAATTTTAATTGAATTATGAAGTTACAATAATAAGTAAAAGAGGCAAAAACATCACTGGGTGCTGATATGGAGGAACTTGGTAAGCATACAAGACTTTAGGCAGGGACAAAGGTGCAAAATTTATAATGATGATAAATTTATAATTTACCATCCATGTTTAGATACTTCTGAGAGTGAAAGAGGACATAGTTATGACTGGCTTGGACAAAGTAAGACCTATGGTTACCTTAAATCACTATAATAAGTTTATAACTTATTCAAACTTATGTTTGAACTTAGTAAACAAAGAAGTTTTGGTGAATCAAGGTAGGCAGCCGACTGGAGGTTGAAATTCCACTATTCCCTCCTGTTTGTACCATGTCCTCATACGCCACGTTCACTGAGTTCTTACCGCAGGCCAGATACCAAGGTAAATACTTATGTGTGTGGCCTCATTAAATTCTCACAACACATTCATAGAATAGATTATATTTGCCTTTACTTTACAGACAAAAAACTGAAACTAAGGAATTAATATTTGTACAATTTGGTAAATCCTATTTATTTCACTATATGCCATCCCCTGCACTAAATACTCATGTGCATTTCCTCCTTCAATCCTGATAATTAATAGATTGACAGATGTTTCCAATCTCTGTTGACAGAGGAGGGAAAATGTGTTGGAAATGTTCTTTGAATCAAGTTCCGTTTTCTGGGGTGAGGATGCAAGTTTTCTCTAGCCTGAATTCATGTTCTCATGCCTCATCTCCTTCAGCCTGAGCCTAAGCTTTGCTTTTCCGGTTCTGCAGTGTGTGTAGACCCACAGGTGGGGTCTGCAAATGAACCAGCAGGGTTGGCCTGGGATTTCCCAAGCTTCTGTTCAATGATACTAATGGGGAAAAGTGGAATTAAGATTATGGGCTCCAAAAAATAAAATGGCAATTTTCTTGACTGATAGAGATCATGAACCTCAAAATAGTGAAAGCACTGGAGGAGATTTACTAATCAGAAAATGTATTTTGTCTTTACAAGATCATTAGCAGTATAAGTATGACTGAAATAGACAACCATAGGAACAATTGCTTATACGATAATGCTAAACCCACCAACAGATATTTTTCTGCTCACTTAAAGTAATAGCCAAAGGATTTATAAATCAAAACTTCTAGCATATTATCATGACTAATCAAAAGAGGTGGCATTTACTAATACCAGGGCAAGTGATTAGAGATTAGTATTTCTCTCATAATTCTGCTTTCAATTAGCTCTGAGGTTTTATTAAACCCCCAAATGTCAGTGCTACCTTTAATACAGGAAAGTATTCATAACTTTTCACCATGGTTAGCTCCTAGGATTACTGTGAATATAAAGTGGTACAACATTTTGAATGTTCTGTCATATGGAATTTCTCATACAGAATTATGATTATGTATCTTCTTCTGAACCTCTAGATTCCATAAGGACAAGGGCTAGCAAAGTGTTATGCAACTTTTCATCCTTATTATCCAACAGAGAACTTGATGAATAGAAAATACTTGATGATTTCTTCTTGTTGAATGACCCCTAAGTAATGGGTCAAAGAGTGCTTTTTAATATTCCAAACATTACAAAAATACATTACCAATTGTTCAACCCAAATTTATTAGTTGAACCAATTACAAAATAAATACAATTCACTAAGGATGTAATATAAATGATTTATATGTTACTCTCCTGCTTAATGTGAAAAATTTCAAACCATCACTATTCTTTCATTTACTTAAACAATGTTGTTATCATTTATATTTAATCTTTTTTTCCTAAATGAATCTCCTTTATATGGGACAATATTCTACTCATTTCAAGGTGAAATAAAAATATCTCTTATCCCTCCAACCTGGTGCTGACTCACTGAGCTTGTCTACTACCCGACCAAATGTAGGTTGAGTACAAATTAGAAAGATCTGACTTATTTATGTACATTTTACTATTTCAAGAGGAGGAGCACAGAGAAGATAAAATGTAGCAAGAAAAATAAGGTATAAAAGTGCATTTTATTTTTTATCTTACTTAAATTTATTCTATAATTTTGTTGCTGTTGTTGTTATTATACCTATTCTCACTTATTAGCCAAAACTGCACAACTGAGAATGGCAGAGACTACAGATGGCTCAAAACCAGGAACCATTTGTGGTTGACAAATTTGGCACATATTCTTGTTTTCTAATAACTGGATTTCTAACCTATTGACCTCTCCCCAGTTCCTTCCCACACATGCCAGGAAAGCCCTTCCAAGTGGTTTTAGAGCTAAGCAGTAAGTAGTTTTTCATATTTCAGGGTAGAGAAAGCATAGTTATCATTGGTATTTCCTGCATCCTAAATCATTCCTACACTATGAATAGAGCATAGTAATAAGTAAAAACAGGTTTAGCTATACAAGTTTAATTATTAATACATGAAAATTATAAATTTTAGAACTGGCAAGAAGAGCAATTGTCAAGTTCCTACCTTCACAAGAAAAGAAACTTCATGAGACTTAATAGAAGGTGGGGGATCAGGACTTCCGAATCTTAAGGCAATGTGCTACCATTGTATGGTTTAAGGGCACAGCTCTAAAGTTATCTTTAATTACCTAATTTTCTTGTCCTATGTATTTTGAGATATGACCCTTTATTTACAAAGTTACTAGATAAGTAAAGATAATTAAAAGGAATCTGTCTGTCTCTGGGAATAGTACTGTGAGAGTCTGAAGTAAAAGCCTTTAGATAAAGGTCAGTCACCTCCCTGGAGAAACTTATACCTGAGAAATAACTATATAACTACATTCATTCAAAAAATGTGCAGCCTAAGAGAATTAGTTAATAAGGCTTTCCAGTATGTCAACTGTCCTGTACTGGTTGGAGTGAAGGCGTTGTATCCAAAGACAAACAGAATCCTAGCTCTGCCACTTCCTAATTGTAGGAGAAGTAAGTTATGTCCTCATCTGTAGCACATGGCCAAGAGTGCCTCCATCACAGTTTGAAACGCTCACCATGGAGCAGCACAGAGTAAGTGCTTTCTGCCGTGTCATTGCTACAGTTCTTCTCCTCCTCACCCTCCTCCTTTAAATCCTTTTTCTTCTTGGTGGTTGGGGTGTGTGATAGTCGTAGTGAAATCTGAAGATTAGAAAGTCTGCTCTGATATAAAATGTGTGACAGGAGATAACCAGGACGAGGAAGGCACTGGTAATAATTTGAAATCTACTCGACATGACACGCAATTGCAAGAACTGATTTCTTAGCTACACCTGTTGAAAGGCAGCGAAGACCAAGGGCTATGCATCAAGTCTAATAAAACCTCAGAATCTGTTTTCAGATATGTAGCAGAGCAGTACCCGATTGCTCAAAAAGTACTAGAACTTGGACTGTGTTCTGTTTTTGTGGACTCCCATTATATTTGAGGGGTTGTTTAATCCTTTGCTATTTTGTGTTTTTGACTGAGATATCTCTAGATAATTTGGGAATAAATTAATCTCTTTGACCCCATGTTTCCCAGCTTTCTTTTTGAACGCACTTAAAGTAGTTTAATTCTGGTATACTTCAAGAAGATTACTGGGCTTTCAAATAAAAAATTAAACAGAAGATTCTAATTAAAGGGGCACATCTCGTTCAGAAACATCAGTGTTTATCCACATTTTACTAGATTCAAGAATATAGAATAGAGAGATGAACACATTTGTTATTTGAGTTTAACTGAATGTTATTTTACTTTATTCATCTTGATATTTATAAATTTTTACCAATGAAAGTACCATGCATTTCTATAAAAGGAGCAAGAAAACTTTAGGAAATTATGTATTATAGTAAAATATCTTACTAAAGGCTTACAATATTAGATTTAAATATGTTGTTTTACACATAGGATAATTAATTAGAGCTGCAAATTTCCTGATTTATTGTTAAAGAATAGTAATCATACTTTAATGCTTAAATAAACCATAGATTTTTTTGTATAATATCAAGGTCAGTATTCAAATAGCTTGGTTAAGGTAGGAGGGTAGTTATTTGTAGCCCAATTTTCTAAATGAAGAAACTGAAATGGAGATTTTTAGAAAACATTTCAATGATTTATGTGTGCTAAGTGGAAGAACTAAGATTGGAACTCTTATTTTCATGACTTCTTATTTAGTATTCTGTTTGGACTTTAATATGAACCCTAACTGATTTGATTAAATTCACTGCTAACTACATTCCTAACATATTGATCAGTTAAATGCAACTACAGTGTTTTAAGGATTTTTCCCTAAACCATATGTCAAATATAATATCAATTATTACCAATGTAGTTAATAAACAAAAATTAAGTTGTGATTAGAGAATATTAAGAGAGTTTTAATATTTTCTTCTTGCTATGAATTCAAATAGCTAAGAGAAAACAGAAGTATTACTGTTACTGATAAAATTACAATGGCTTTTGTTCATATTTTTTGTACTTTCAATTAATTTCCTTTTTTTCATTAAATCATAGCTGTGTACATTAATGCAATTATGGGGTACAATGTGCTGGTTTTATATACAATTTGAAATACTTTCATCCAACTAGTTCACAGCATTTTCTCAGTTATTGTGTTAGACATTTATATTCTACATCTAGTAAATTACACATGTATCCTTGTAAAATGCACCATAGGTGTGGTCGCACCTATTACTCTCCCTCCAGCCATCCTCCTTCTCCCCTCCCCTCCAGCTCTCCTTTCCCCATATTCTTGGACTATGATTGGGTCATAGCTTTCATATGAAAGCTATAAGTTAGTTTCATAGTAGGGCTGAGTACATTGGATACTTTTTCTTCCGTTCTTGAGATACTTTGCTAAGAAGAATATGTTCCAGCTATATCCATGTAAACATGAAGGAGGTAAAGTCTCCATCTTTCTTCAAGGGTGCATTATT
>CAUYQV010067642.1:0-39172 GCA_963574575.1 Galagoides demidoff | reverse complement strand
CTGTGGTCCCAGCTACTTGGGAGGCAGAGGCAGGAGACTCGCTTGAGCCCAGGAGTTGGAGGTTGCTATGAGCTGTGATGCCATGGCACTCTACCCAGGGGGATAGCTTGAGGCTCCATCTCAAAAAAAAAAAAAAGAAATGATCTCAAGTTCTCTATCTGGGTAGTTACCAACTCTATACATTAAACACAGTTGTGTTTACTAAATTAAAACCTATGCGGAACATGGAGGAGATGCTACAATTAGATGAAGATAAAACAAACACATTTCCATTATAAACAATGTGTCTTCGTTCAATATTTGGGGAACTCTCTTCTGAAAGCTTCTGAGCAGAGAAAATGGCAAACAAGAATTTGTGCACATCTGTTTATGTATTTAAGAAGAGAATGTTCAAACTGGGCACTGGTCCATGGGAAAGCCTGCACAACACAGTCCAGTCCACCCTCCACCAAACACACTCTTCGCTTATTAATAAGAAAATTCCAGGTTATAGTCTTGCCAAGAGATGTTTTCTTTTCCAAAAGTTATCTTTGGCCACATTTAACATTTGATTTACTTCCCTTGGTACATAAAAGAAATAAGACTCCAGTCCAAGACTAGCGGTTGGGATTTGTCTGAACTCTGGTGAAAGAAATTTAAATCTATTCACCAAAGTTGTTTGAGAAACAATATAATTTTATAAAATGTACTTATTGTGTTTTATTTTTATTGGACTAAAAATTCATGCATATTTTGCTATAAAAATTTTTCAAAACATCCTTTAAATAAACCTACATGCACATCAATAAGCCCTATAGCATATTTTTAATACTAATGGGAGCAACTTGTGCTTTATGGATTGGCTTTTATTTGTTACAGTAGTTTCATCAATCACTTAATTTACTCACATGGGTTAATTAGGGTTAATACTTATTTGTAGAATTCTCATCCTAGAATGATTTCTCTCAGGCATTAGGAAGGGGCTAATTTGGAGGCTTATATACAGAAGTGTAATTCTGCAATGTGAGTTAAGTGACATTTGTTCTTCATGTAAGATGTCAGGGGGTGATAGTAGGCCAGTGTATTCTGGAAGTAGATTCGCAGTTTATTTAGAACAGAACCTTAGACAATGAACATTAAAGCCTTATAAAGCCATAAATACTGGTTTTGTTCTTAAAAGTAAAGGTCAGTTACCGCTAAGCTACAATGTATTCTAGGCATATGAGATATGCCGGAGTCACGGAATCAAGTAGGACTTACTTTGGAGAGGCAGAAGAAAAAAGATTTTTGAATGATGTGAACATATGTGATTGGCAAATAGGAAAGTGGGGAAAGTACATTTTTAATGAAAAAATTGGTCAACTGACCTTCAACAGGGGTGCGAAAAATGAAGCATGGGCAAAAGATAGTCACTTCAATAAATAGTGTTGGGAAAATGGAACGAAACACAAAGAATGAAATTAGACCTTCATCTCACACCGTATACAAAAATCAACTCAAAGTGGATTAAAGACACATGAAATTATAAAACTCTTAGAAGAAATCAGAGAAGAAAAAGCTTCTTAACATTGGCTTTGGCAATGAACTCTTGGATACAACATCAAAAGCACAGGCAACGAAAGCAAAACTAGACAAGTGGGATGACACCAAGCGGAAAAGCTTCTGTACAACAAAGGAAACAATCAACAGAGTAAAAGGCAACCCACAGAATGGGAGAAAATAGTTTGCAGACCATTTATCTGATAAGGGGTTAATATCTAAGATATATAAGAAACTCCCAAGACTCAATAGCAAATAAATAACAATTAAAAAGTGAGCAAAGGATCTATATAGACATTTCTCCAAAAGAAGACATACAGATGGCCATCAGGTATGTAATCATTAATCATCAGAAAAATCCAAGTTGAAGCCATAATGAAATAGTTCACATCTGTTAGAATGGCTACTATGTTTTCAGAAAGAAAACAAACATTGGCAAGGATGTGGAGAAATTTTAGAACCCTTGTATACTATAGGTGGAAATTTAAATTGATGTAGCCACTATGAAAGACAGTATGGAGGTTTCTAAAACAATTTAAAATAGAACCACCATGATACAGCCACAAATAAAGCCACCATATGATACCGCCATCCCACTCCTGAATAGAATCCAGAGGAATTGAAATCAGGATCTCAAAGAGACACCTACATGTTCATGTTTATTGCATGATTATTTGTAATATGCAAAACATGTAAACCACCTAAATGTCCAGGGGGGGAATGAATTGATAAAGACTACGCGGTATACACATTCACCAGACTGTTAGTCCACCTTATGAAAGGAGGGAAATCTTGCCATTTGGATAAACCTGGAGAACATCATACTAAGTGAAATAATACAGGCACAGAAGGACAAATACTACGTGATCCCACTTCCATGAGTCAAATCTATAGAGGGGGAGGGAAGACTGACAGTTTCCGGAGGCTGGAGGAGGGGAAATGAGGAGGCATTAGTCAGAGGACAAAGATTTCGTTATGCTACATGACTAAATCCTAGAGATCGACCATATAGCCACGACGCACAGTTGACGATACTGAGTTGTATCCTTCAAAATTTGCTAAAAGGGCAGATCTTATGTTAAGTACCCTATCACAAGTAAAATAAAACAAAAGTAATAAAATATGTGTTTTTAGGAGAAGACGTGTTGAAGGTTATAAATAATTTTATTCTTTGGGGATGGGAGGTCAAAATAATATGCAGAAAAAAGTGAAATCCATTGAGCTAGAGAAACAATTCACAGAGAATCACTCCTGACCTGACTATAATGGCAAGTAAACAAACGGGAAGATGCCATATGCTTCCATAGTAAAAGTGGTGTGCTACCTGAGCCCTAATACGTGAGCCTACAATATATGGCTACATGCTGAGCCTAGAATGCCCTGGCCATGCATACGGGTACTTTCGGATTTTATTTGGATGTTCGTAAAACAAGAATTATATTATTATAAAAATTAAATCTCAAATACATGGAAATGGACACTACACAAAAATTCATACCAATCGTAATCAATAATTATCTTGTATATTGGGCAAGAGACACCACGAACGTATCATTGAATGATAAAGCGCATAACATAGAATGTCAAACTTTTTATCATTATGAGCAGGGGCAGCGGCACAAGGAGACACAAATGTCTTTCTATATGGTGGTAGAGAGCGCAAAAGTTAAATCCAGCCAGCAGATAATTCCAGTCATCCAGAAACTTAGTATTAATATTTACAGCAAGTTATATAAGACATGCCAGAGCCAAATGTAAAAAAAATTATCTCATTTTCAGAACAGCAAAGGAATGAAACATACATGTGAGGGAATAATTCTCCAGAATCAGCGGTCTTACTCAAATACTCTGCATTAAAAATTAAGTACCTCTGTAGCCTAAAAAATGCATGAATTACAATCCCACTCATTATTATTCACACTCAGATGATAGTTATAAGTATTAATTTGTGCCCATTTCAAAGTGGAATTTAGAAATATACCAAGTATCACTCCTTCCAGGCACAGGGTAAAATTGCATTCTCATCCTCCCACCGCCCCCACCCCCAAACCCTCCACTCGAACTCAGATAGGAGCACACGATTCCATTCAGCTGATACAAGTGAGCAGCTGTGGTATGTGATGTTTCTGGGCAGAGGCAGGTATTCGCTGGTGTGGGACACTATAGCTCTCCTCCCCAGCGTGTCAGTCACGGAACCACTCGTCTGGACAGAGGCTCTGTCAGCTCCCGTTCAGGAACAATGCCCCAGGAAGTCCACAATGGGCAGATGAGCAAGAAATAAATCCTGACTCAGTTCTAAGTCACTAAGTCACTCCAAGTTACAACGTCCAAGTCTAGGCTTCCTGACTAATATGTGTGTGGGGCATGATGACATTACAAACTCACAAAATCAATTTGTTTTAAAGAGCTATTATACCCTCCTCCTTTGGGCTTGGACTTCATTTTCTTATTTCCATCATCCCCTGAAGGTGCACACCTACCACTAAATCAATTATCCCTACTGGCTGCTTGTCTAGTGGAAATTACATGCATTACTTTCTTTTGGCAAGTAGTGATTCGCAAGGGATAACAAGTCCAACTGAATATTTGTATTTTTAGCATCTTAAACATGTCTTAAAAGATGAGTAGATCCCGGCTAAACTAAGGTAAACAACACAAAAAGATCCACTTGATGTTCAACACGCTTTGGGTCAATCCATATGGCTGCATCATTGATTCAAAGCTCACATCGTATAAACCAAGATTTAAGACCCTTGGTATAATGACAAAGAATCAACCAAACTAGCAGAGGACATGGAAAAACAGTGCTATGGAAGTGGGATCTGAGTTAAGTTTTTTTATTGTTACATTCTTTGTATAATAGATATAAATTTAAAAGGAAGATTAAGTGAATAATTGAACTGTGGTACTAAAATACACACACACACACATACACACACAAGTACATGGAAAAAAGGGGGTGAAGAGAGAAAGGGGAGGAAGGAGAGAAGGAGGGGAAGTGAAAGCCAGAGGGAGTAAAAGAGAGAGAAAGACAGAAAGAGAGGACGGGATGATTTATTAGGGTTCTAGTTCAAACCGTGGACCTGAGATATAAGAGACCTGCCATTTCTGAGTAATTTTCAGGAATCAACAAGCTTCCTTTATTAATGATAGGGCTGATAAACTCAGCGCAATGCAGCAGATGGTTCCAGGTGTTTCTATGAAAGCTAAGCCATCGCAGGCCACTTCTGGCTATTCCAGGCTCCAGGGAACTCTCCCTCATCCTTCCTTCTGCTGTAGATCATGGATCACAAAGTAACCCGAGTGCCAAAACCACAGAGATACCATCGATGAACAAAGCAAGTCAACTATACTATTTTATATTTTCCTTACATCTTAAATGCCTAAGTACATTCGTCACTTCTACAAAGAAATACACTCTCTTCTAATTATTTATAAACTCTACCCTCTCAGGCTATCTTGTTTTCTCACTTTCAATAGAAAAAAATATCTCTGCTGTAAAAAAAATATGACAAGCGCAATAACAAATGCCAACTGACACTTGTCCCCTGAGATGATAGTGAGAGGCAGGGAACCACAGAGAATTGTAAAGCCTGGGCCCCTTTGGAAAAGGACCCCAGTCGCTGAGCTCCTGAAGTTGGCTGTCATGGAGGACTGAAGTCCAGGCATGCAACGTCTTCCATTTTTTTTAGGAAATAATAACTGATATGTTTTTATGTGAAAAATTATGCCAACTTTAAAAGGCTACCCATAAAAAAAAAAATGCCAGAATCCTACAAAATAAAGCTATCAGCTTGGTTTATCTCATTAGCTATTCCATCCCTCCTATCTACTTTTTTATAAAACTGATCCAGTCACTAACATGGATTTCACATGAGCTAAGTGTCAAGCTAAGTGAGCTAAGTGTGGTGCAAAAATTATCTCATTTGCTTTTCCCAAGAACCTCATGGGAATAACAGACAAGGGAACTGAGGTTAACCTGCTTTAAGGTCAAGGTTAAGTGGCAGAGTGAGGATTCAATCCCAGATGTAGCCCACCCTTTAACCCTTGTGCCCCATTATCCTTCCCCCAGGCCTGAGTCCTCGAGGCTGTCACCTTCAGATAGTACACGCTAAGAGACCCATAACTGACCCCCAAGAAGGGAGCACCCTCCCTACATTCCACAGGAAACATTTTTTTCTTTCCCTTTCACTGTTTTCTTTACTTAAATATTGTGGTTTGGTTTTCCAGAAAGAATATTACATTGCTATCCCATTTTATCAAAAATGTCAGAAAAGGAACATGGGTATTTCTGGTTGTGTTCCGAACACCCAACTCATCCCATGAGCAGCTGCTTCATCCAAGCAGCCTGACATTTCCAATGAAAGCACATTCCGAGCGGGCTCCAGGACGAGAACTGCCAAGTAGAGGCATGAATTGCTTGACAGTTAGAAGAGCATTTATTATTCCCCAAATCTTCTTCCTCGCATTCTGCAGAGACCCAGTCACGCCTAGTAGAAGTTTGTGCTCTCTGCCAGGGCTGATACATGCACTGCACCCACGGGTTTTGACTGACCCACATCTCCCAGGTTGAACGCTGAAACCTGTTTCATTCCTGCTGCTCTGACAGTCTCTCAGTGCTTAGTGAACCTTGCAGCCGCCTCAGTTTAAGACCTGTGTTCTTTCTGCATACGCGCCGGCTCGAGCCTGTGCAAACGGAAGATGGGCTGCCAAAGTAAAAATCATTTTTCTTTCCCAGGAAATACTTAGTTCAGATTCCTTGACAATAACCTGATTTTCATCTTGATATTAACCCGGGCTTTCTTCACAGTCAAATGAAGATTTATGTTCAACATCATGGATCAACAAAACGCCCTAAGAGTGTGCCAGCCCTGTCTTGTTTTTTAGATTTCTCTTAGAATTTGTCTCCTCTAGGAAGTGAAGCCCAGCAGGAGGGGCTGGGATCTCAGACTCAAAACTCCCATCAGTAGATTCCACATTCAGAAGACCCTCAGAGCTTAGTCAAATACCTGCCGTGCGCTTCCTGGGGTTGTTAGAACGAGGAAGCCCACTGTTGGTGAAGCCGGAGCATGACCTTTATGGCTTAACTCCATTTGACTTCTTTGGCAAACACTGGTCACATACCGTAAAATCCTTCCACATGCTTTTCTTCTGCAAATGTGTTGGCTTTGGTGGCTGCATTTCTGAGGTTGGGTATAGATCCTGGCACTACCACTAACTGTCAGGCAAGCACGGGGTCTGCCTCTAGACACATTTTTTAGCATAAGAGTAGTTTTAGTGATTATGTCTCCATATGGTGTTTCCCAACATTTCAACATTAGGAATATTCATTCAAGCCTTACATGTGAAAAAAAGAATTAAACTATAAATTTGGTGAAAATGTAAAATTATGTGTTTAAGTTATAAATAAAATAGCCCCTGAGGGAATAATTAAGTCACGCAGCATATATTGATTTAATGGCAATTGTGAATCCTTTATAATCGCAAAGACTATAATTAGGTAGAAGAAATTTTAGGATACAATGTTTAGTTTAGAAAAGATAAACACGAAGTTTTACAGAGATTATGAGCACAACTGTGGAAATGTACATGTGCAAAAGGACAAGGGCAGGAAAAAACATGAAAACTAAAACCAAAAACAGCTCCTTTACAAGGCTGAGATTTAGAACTTTAATATATTTCCTCTATGGTAGATCTAAAAGAGGGGATTTTTTTTTGAAATATATGTATACAATTTAAATGAAAAATTGCCTGATACTAGTCAACCTACGTGTTTAAATTTGGATTTCTGGCAGTTTCTAAATGGGGCCTACAAGGACTTTTTTGATCGCTGCTGTGAATTTCACTATTTATTTCACCAAGCAATAAAAATAAGTAAAAGTAAACACACGAAAAGTGTTTTAAGAGACAATTTTCTTCCAAGAATAAAAATGTCTATTTTTTAAAACAACATACTTCCCTTGCCACAGAAAGAACTACCAAATAAATGCACGAAAATACCATAGCACAGCCTAATAATTTCCTCAAGTGTCTCCTTGGAAGCAAATCAGCTAAATCCATCCCCAGACATTCAGCTTCCAGGACTCCTTTAAAAGAAAATGGCATAATGATCGGGCACCCCAACTCAATCCAGTTTTCAATGTATTTTCTTGAAATCATGTAATTCAGGATTTTCTTAAGGGTCATCACTTTGGAAGCGAGTGGAAGGTTTAGAAATAGCCACAGAAGAAGGGCCCCCAGCATTCCTCCCACCCAGCCCAATGCCTGGGAAGGTTCTACGGCAGCTTGACATCTGTCTTCAAGGGCCCTGAGGCACCCAGTCCGCTTCACCACGGTAGGGGAGTCTGTTAGCTACCTGGTGTGGAGAATAAAGCCTTCTTGCTATCTCCTCCACTCCCAACTTTAATAAAAATTAATTTCTTCTCTGCTCATTAGTCTCTGAATGATAAAACATAAGGCTAGGTGTTTACAGTAAGATTTCCTGTAACTTTTCTAAAAGGATCACCACCAGGAGACAGGAGGAAGACCTGATGAGTGCATGAGTCACTCCAGCACGTGGTCTTACCATCCTTCTCTTTTCTGCTTCCCCTTTGATGTTTAATCAAAGGATTTATCACAGTTTGGGCATCTCCTCTATCCATAGGAATATATTTATCAAAACTTTCCTTTTAAAATCACAGCCTTCCTACAACCTGGTGTAGAAACATTTATACACACAACCTCTAGAAAGGGTGAGCACCTGGATATATGAGGTGTAAAAAATTCAGAACTCTCACTGAATAAAAGGATGCAAGACACGAGAGTGGGTGTGTTGGGCTTACCATTGGGAAGATGGAAGTCATGGAGAATGAAAGCCTGTCACCCCTCCACTTCAAGTTCATGACTTTGGGCAAGTTATTTACCTTCTCCATAACTCAATTTCATCGTCTGCATGCTAGAGACAGTATGTTTTTATGAGGATTACATGAATTAATATGTGTGAAGTACTTAGATAAATGTTTGGTACAGAATAAAGGTTCACTAGTATTTCTCAACAATGCAAGTAATAGAGCAGCCCCACCTCAGGATCCTTGAGCACTGGTGCTATCAGGAGTCTGGATACGTGTCCCTATCCAGTGCCATTTCCCATGGAAATTCCAAAATTCTTTTACTCATCCAGCAAAATATCTAGACAAAAGCAAAACTCTAGTAAAACTATTAATGCTTTTCATCTCTAGTTACCAAAAAGGATGCTATCAATATGTGTAGGTGGAAAATGAACTGCTGGATGGCCTATGCAGCCACCAGGATATTACAGATGGTACTAGTGGCTATACAGAACTTGTGGTTTGGGAATTTTAAAAGTTGATAATTTTGTTTCTGCAACTACAGCTCCAAACTCAGCACAATGTGTAAAGTAAGAATCCTAATAAGAAGTAAAGTACGTGTTTGTGAAAGCCAATAGGCAGAAACAGGCCTGAACATTTCCATGTGGTCATTTGGTAACTTCCTAGTAACGGAAAATAATCATAATATACAAAAAACAAATAGGTTCTGGCTTAAAATTTAGTACTTACAACAACAATAAAAATTATTAAATTGAAAAACAATAAAGTAAAAATTTTATAACTCCTGTTAGGTTCACACACACCTGATTATAATAAAGTTAGTGTCTTAGTGCCCTTAGCACAGTGGTTATGGCGCCAGCCACATACACCAAGGCTGGCAGGTTCAAACCTGGCCCAGGCCTACTAAACAACAATGACAACTGCAATAAAAATATAGCCAGGCATTGCATTGTGGCAGGTGCCTATAGTCCCAGCTACTTGGGAGGCTGAGGCAAGAAGATCGCTTAAGCCCAAGACTTTGAGGTTGCTATGAGCTGTGACACCACAGCACTTTACTGAGGGCAACAATGTGAAACTCTACCTCAAAATAATAATAATAATAAAATACAGTTAATATTAAAAGGCACTCCTACTACATTTAAAACATGTGAGGTTATTTAATCAATTGCCAGGGGGCTCGGCGCCTGTGGCTCAAGCGGCTAAGGCGCCAGCCATATACACCTAAGGTGGCGGGTTCGAATCCCCAGCCCGGGCCCGCCAAACAACAATGATGGCTGCAACCAAAAAATGGCCGGGCGTTGTGGTGGGTACCTGTGGTCCCAGCTGCTTGGGAGGCTGAGGCAGGAGACTCGCTTGAGCCCAGGAGTTGGAGGTTGCTATGAGCTGTGATGCCATGGCACTCTGCCCAGGGGGATAGCTTAAGGCTCCGTCTCAAAAAAAAAAAAATCAATTGCCAGGGAATGTAACTTTATAAATGCATAATTATAAAATATTTTTGGCCTAAAATGCTTTGAATTTTATCTAACTCTTCCATAGTGTTAGAAAAAGATCTTATCTTCTTACAAGATCTTTTTGTTTTTGGTTACATGGATAAGTCGTATAGTGGGGATGTCTGGGTTTTTAGGGTATTAGTTGCCCAAATAGTGCACATTGCACCCAATAGGTAGTTTTTATTTCCTTACTCTCCTCAGCCCCTACCCTAGACTCTCTAATGTCCATTATACCACCTTTACTCTCCTGCATATCTTCAGCTTCACTACTATTTATGAGTGAAAACATGTAGTATTTGGTTTTCCATTCCTGAGTTATTTCACTTAGGATAATGGCCTCAAGTTCTGTCCAAGTAGCTGCAAAAGACATTATTTCACTCTTTGTATAGCTGAGTAGTATTCCCTGGTTTATATATGCCATATTTTCTCTATTCACTCCTCCATTGATGGGCCCTCAGGTTGATTCCATATCTCTGAAATTGTGTTACTATAAACATATAATTGCATGTGTCATTTTTATATAATGACTTCTATAGGTAGACAACCAGTAGTGAATTTCTGGATCTAATAGCTCTATTTTTAATGGAGAAATATTCACACTATTTTATGCAGAGGTTGTGTTAATTCACATTCCTGCCAACAGTGTATAAGTGTTCCCTTTTCACCCATTCATGCCAACATCTATTGCATTTAGTAATGGCCGTTCTGACCAGGCTAAGGTGGTAGCTTATTGTGGCTTTAATTTTCATTCCTCCAATGATTAGTGATGTTGAGCATTTTTCCCATATATCCTCTGGTCATGTTTATATCTCCTTATGAAAAAATTACTGCTCATGTCATTTGCCCATCTTCTCATGGGATTATTTGGGAGTATTTATTGTTCATTTGTTTAAGTTCCCTGTAGATTCTGGACATCAGTCCTTTGTCATAATTTTCCAATATTCTTTTCCCAAATATTTTTTCTTAATTTTTAATTAAGTCCCATTTATTCAATCTTGGTTTTGCTACATTTACCTTTAGGGTCTTAGCCATGAATTCTTTGTGTAGGATAATGTACAGAATAAGAGATTTTTTTCCTAGGTTTTCTGCTAGAATTTTTATTGTTTCAGGTATTACATTCAAATATTTTATTCATCTTGAGTTAATTTTTGTATAAGGTGAGAGCTCGAGATCCAGTTTCACTCTTCTGCCTGTGGCTCTCCAGTTTTCCTACCACCAGTGAATAAATTGTGTGTCCTTTTCCCAGTGTATGTTTTTGTCTGCTTTGTCAAAAATAAGTTGCTTGTAGGTGTTTGGCTTTGTTTTTACATTCTTTATTCTGTTCCATTGATCTATGTGCTGCTTTTATACCAGTACCATGCTATGCTATTTTGGTTACTGTAGCCTTATAATATAATTTGAAGTCAGGCCATGTGATGCCTCCAGATTTATTCTGTTTCCTTGGAATTTCTTTGGCTATTTAGCCTCCTTTTCTCATTCCATATGAGTTTTAGGACTGTTTTTTTCTAATTCTCTGAAAAATGATGATGGTATTTTAATAGGCATTCCACTGAATTTATAGACTACTTTGGGCAGTATGGACATTTCAATAATACCAATCCTTCCAATCCATGAACATAGGCTGGTTTTCCATTTTTTTGCATCCTCTATGACTTCTGTCATCAGTGTTTTATAGTTTTTCCTACAGAGATAGTTCACCTCCTTGGATAAGTATATTCCTAGGTATTTTATTTTCATTTATTGTAAATGAGTTCTTGATTTGGTTCTCAGCTGGGTCATTATTGGAGTATAGCAATGCTAGTGACCTGCACACATTGATTTAATGGTTTATTTTCCACTTTCTAAAATAAATCCTGAGTCAGAATCATCTATCATGTGTAGAAATAGCCTCACTGTCGAACAGAATTTAGAATTTGTTTAGATTAGCCATAAATAATTTCCTCATTTAATCAGAAAATTCACTCTCTCTAATATTTAGACCTGTGGAAGTAGACTCAACAATCACACAGGTTATGAGTGAAGTCAAGTCCCTCGTCCACAATTCTGAGCAGACTGAATGCAATGAGGAAGCAAAGTCTCCACCGTACAGTAGACACTTCATAAATATTCACTCCTTCCCTTACTACCACATGGTAGACATAGAGTTGGAATTTTTAAAAATATGTCACAGCTTGGAATTGGATTCTTTGACTATAATCCAGGAGGTCCCACAGAGGAAGACACATGCCTCCTTTCACTTAATCCCTTAATAAATACATGAAGGTTGTTTTCCTTCCCAGATTGCTTCCAAGACTTTTTTCTAAAGGTCAGCGGTAAGAAATAAAGCTCTTGATGGAAAGTGTGGAGGGAAACAATGAATCAAGTGGTATTTTTCCCTCCCCTTCCCAGATTCTTCTTCCCTGAGTCTCAGCTCCAAGCCCCAGGGTACTCCTCAATTTTTCCTGCCCACCCAAGACTTAAATCCTTCCCTCAGTCTCATATCCCAACCATACCTAGCTCCAAATAATAAACCTTCATATGTGCATTCAGAATGTGTTTTTTATCACTATCCTAAAGAAGGAATTCCTTTCATTCAGCTATTCAACAAATATGCACTGAGTACCCTTTATGAACCAAACAGTATACTCAAAAGTAAGATTGCAATGTTGAAAATAGATAAGGCCTCTGTTTTCATGGGTGATGTGGCCTGGTGAGGCACAAAAAAAGAATAAACAGAAAACCAGATAACTACATAGTAGGCTGTTTAGGTGTAATCAGAGTAGGCTCTGTGGTAAGCATGGTACATGGTACTATAGGAGCACCCTGGCAGAGGAAAGGTAACAGAGGGAAGGTAACCCTACCCTAACCCTAACCCTCACCATGTCCATGAGCAGGTCACAGAGCGTTATGTCCATACTTGACTATTATTTTTAATATAAGAGCATAACATGGGATCCAATCCAAATGCTCACAAAGAAATATTAGGTAACTTGTACCATATGAATTTAAATTTCTCAGAAGACTGTGTAATTACTTGGATAAATGTGAACTGTACATATTATTTAATGAACAAGTATGCTACCACAAAGCACATCTTATTGTTTTTATTAAAAACAAAAGTGTACACGTATGGAAAAATAATCAAAAAGATACATGAAAGAATGTTAACAGTTATTATCAGGTACAAGGATTCTAAGTAGTTTCAATTTTTTAAACTTGTCTGTTGTTTTTTTAATGATCCACACAGAGCATGTAGTCCCTCAGTAATTCAGGAAAGGTCTATTTTTAATTAAAAATATTTTAACATAATTTGTGAGCAACTCACATATACAAAATGCCAACTATGGAGAAAAGACCCTGCTCAGTGCTGAGATGACAGAGCTGGGTAAGGAATGCGCCATGTCCATGTCAGGTCACAGCAGGCGCTGCCATGGCGTGGGAAAGGGCTGCAAGTAAAATACTACCCAGGTATTACGTTTATAAACCTGTTTATTAACTCATAGCTCACTTTTTTCTACCCCTACAATAGAGGTAAGACAACTTAATGTTCCCTTTGTCTTTTGTGGCTAACAAATAATTAAGAAATACCAGAATGTTGGGAACACCCTTCTGTTCTCTCCTGCTCTGTGGTTGGGGGTGGGGGTGGGGGACTAGGGATTCTCAGTTACAATGTGACAACCAAAGTTTACCAAGTACTTACTGAGTAACCCTATGAGTTAAATAGCACCTTTATTCCTGTTTGACAGATGTGGAACTGAGGCCAGAGAGGGAAAGTTTAAAACGGCACTGCTCATAAGAGCCACGATTTAAACCCAGGTGTCTGAACCCAGCACCCAAACCTTTGACCACATAGAATTCTACCGTCTCCCTTGTATGACGACCAATACCATCATCTCTGTTGCCTTCTCACCATATATGTATTTTCAGAATTCCTAATAAGGATGATCTCTTGTTAGAGACGGCTGGGGGGATAGCCTGAGGGCAGGGTTGGCATCTTCAGCAGGCAGCACTGGCCTGAGACAGGTGGAAGCTCCATAACTAATTTGCTGAATAAATACTGCAGAAATCAGTTTCATTTTTGATGCTTCTTTCACCCAATATCAGCTTTTTTAAAAACTTTTTTCTCCTTCTTCTTTAGGATAGAGAAAGGTCTGTTTAACAAGGGACTTCAATCTATATTTTTCTGAATTATATGCAGCAATTTCATAGTAATCTTGAAGGCATACATATAAAATAACGTATCATATATATAATTCTGCTTATTTTACTGTTAGGGCAAAAAAAGCTGTGGACTCTAAGGATAAATTCCTCTATTTAGCATACACAGCATCTGAAGTTTTTTGTATTGGGCTAAATTCTATTTGAACTTCATGACCAATCAGTTTTATGAATTGAAGAGAAAACTAACTTGCCATTGAATAACTGTACAAATTAATATCTTTATAAAAAAGACTCAAGCATAATTGTCTGTTTCTAGAGACGGGAGAATTGTTGGCAGAGACTGTAAAGTGCATAATAACTTTTTCTCTGTCTCATACACGCACTTACATTAATATAAATCACCAACAAACTACTCGCTATAATTCACTGCTATGGAATAAAGATACCAACTCACTTCCATGAGTTCCCATCCTAACGCACACTTCAACTTCATTACTGCTCAGAACAGGAGAAAGGATCGCATTTTCAAATCCAGAGGAAAAAGTCATTAAAATATAGAGAAACACACTATGGGTCTTACTCCCTAAGTCCATGAAGGGTACTTGCTACATAACAAAAATATTCGAAGTAAGTTAACACTTTTAATTTCTAAATGTGATTTCTTTTATTATTTCACTTCTTAATAATTATATCTCTTTATCTGACTTCGAATCATTTGGATTCTAATCATCCGGAAGCATCTTACTGTCTCTGGTGGGTGGCCCTGCTCTGCCCTGCATGAATTCAAAGTGAATTGAAAAGAAGAGGAACACTCCAAGAATTTAAATCTTTAAAGGCACAACAGGGAGAGTAAAGAGCTGTAAAGACAAATGAACAAACGAAGTCAGAAGTCAGAGCAAACAGCAAAGGATAACGGGGTGAGAGTCTTACCCACCAAGAGCTGGGGGTGTTTGCGTTCTTCTCTCCTCCCTGCGTTCAATTAGATTACTACACAAATGGGCTTTACTCTGCAAACACAGCTCTCTACCACACATATTTTCTGCAGTCATTTTCATCACTAATGTTTGGGAACCACACCTGCATGAGATATGGGTTTAAAACAATTCTTCACCCTCAAATGTCTCTCCAGGACTGCACAGTGGGCATATCACATAATTATTGAATACCTCCCCCACGCACAGCAGTGTCTAAATTAACTAATGTAAAACGCCTGCATCCTGATCCTGGGGGATAGGACTGATTTCTCTCATTCAGAAACAAAGGTAAAACAAAGCAGGGTAGGAAAGGCACAGGTCCTGTAGTCAGAGGGACTTCAAGTCCTAGCTCCATCACGGAGTACTTCTGTCTGTGAGACTCCGTTACCTGATCGCCTCAAACTCCAGGTTTCTTAGGAAGAGAGGTTCGGATAATGGCTGGCCTGGTTAGCTTTCAGTAAATGTTTGTGGTTGTTATCATTATTCTCATAACAATATCAGGAATGGGAAAGGGGCCCCACTTCTGTGGGCACATCATGGACTGAGTGAGCACGTGGCATTTGAAGCAGGACTAGTGGGTTTGAATGGAGATGTCTTAGGAGAAACCGAACCCCGGAAAACGATCAGAGCCAGAGTGAGCCAGGAGAGGGGCGAATGCAAGCTTTGAGAACAGTCATCGCTCTGAGGCAGTGGACATAGAAAAGCAGAGAAATTAGAAGACAAGACAAGGAGGAAAAAATAGTAATTAGGTGAGTCATTGGAATCTGTAATGGAAATCAGACACCTCAGAATAAACATCCCCCCCGAAAAAACACATGAGTGTGTATTAAATCAAACACATGCATGATTCCCACTGTCTCTGGATATAAAATCTATTAAATCGAAGGTGTAGAATTTTGTTAAAAAATCAACAAAGGCAAAAAAGATGAAAGAGGAAATGACAGCAGGTGAGAGCTGTCGGCAGAGCTTTGGGAGAGAAAAATGGGAGTGGCAGAGCTGAAACTGTGGATTCTAAACGCTGGCGGGGGTGGGGGGGTGGGGGGTGTTCCCCAAAACAGCAGGTCACAGATCATCAGAAAGGTAGGAACTGGAGACAGTAGGTACACAAGGCCGGTGACCTCGCTACTCAGCTCCGAGAACCCTGGCAGCTGCTTCAGGAGACTGGAATGCTCTCAGCACACACACAACAGCTGGAAGATTTTTCTAACAAAACCTGCAGCTCCCCCACTCAATTTTAATATATTTCCCATACAGAGCATGCAACCAGCTTTGAGATAAATTCGTTTCCTACAAATAATGTCCTACATTGCTTAACAGAGTTCTCAGCGTTTCTTTAGGCTTTCTTGTTCAATTGACAAAATGACTAAAATCACAGATGAATTAATTTGCTGGTTCAAGTTTTACCGGTGTGTATTTTCCTGCTTAACATCACTGGTGAATTTATATTCACACGATGAGAAGTATAACAAACCTCTCACTGATGTGTTACAATCCTGGGTTAACAAGAACATAGGAAACCAGCAGACAGACAAAATTCTGACCTTTGACCTTGTCACTAGCCTATAATCCTGGATAAATCATTCATTTCTCTGAGTCTTAGTTCTACCTATAAAATTGGGTCACAGTATCTGCTTCATGGGCTCATATGAGAAAATGAGTTGCTATGTGCAGACAGTAAAAATTCTTGGTCACATACCAGCCACTTAATAAATGTCAGTTTCCTAGCTGGGCATTGTGGCAGGTGCCTGTAGTCCCAGCTACTCAGGAGGCTGAGGCAAGAGGATCACGTAAGCCCAAGAGTTTGAGGTCGCTGTGAGCTGTGACACCACAGCACTC
Source organism: Galagoides demidoff (assembly GCA_963574575.1). Taxonomy (NCBI): domain Eukaryota; kingdom Metazoa; phylum Chordata; class Mammalia; order Primates; family Galagidae; genus Galagoides; species Galagoides demidoff. The sequence goes on along the minus strand of CAUYQV010067642.1, from coordinate 22,387 downwards.
TACCAAGGGTGACATAGAGAAACTCTGTCTCAAAAATAAATAAATAAAATAAATGTGAGTTTTCTTTTTCCTCATTCTTTCCCATTTAAGCTTGCCCTCTGCTTCAATCCTTGTGCCTAGAAAATAAATAATAGCTATTTAGAGGCTCTTGGTTTATGACCATTCTAAAGTATTTGTGGAAAATCTGCCATCTCTTTATCTCTCTGCCAGAGAATTTGGTCTATGGCCAAGGTCCACGAAAAGGAACTTGTCCTCAAGAAACTTTCAATTTAGTTGAGGAAATAAACACTGATACAATTTAAGAGTTATAGCTGATGTTATTTTAAAACAGAGTAAATATGCCTCTAGATAAAAATAGTCTGGGGAATTAATTCTAATAACCTTTTATTCATCTCCTGTGAATTCCAATCTACCAGCTAGAAAATTTGTTGGATGTAATACTCAACTCTAAAGTAGAAATTTAGAAAATTCATCAAGGAACACTCTTGAAAATGCAAACAGAGCCAAGACTGATTTTTTTTTTTTCAGACAATGTAATCCTTAAAGGTACTCTGAGAACTAGGTGACCTCTTGAGTCCTTTTCTCATCGAGGTTTCTAATTGATAAACAGATTAAAATCGGTGACTTCAATGGAATCTTCTGAAATGAAAGAGTCCCTGTGAATGTTCTGTAAATGTGTTTATTTGGTTATGGAGAGTAAGCTGCATCAGGAAGCACTTTCTATCAAGGAATTGAAGCAAATTTTAAAGGACAAGTAGTGGGGAAAAAATCTGATCCTTTGACTCCATTTCTTCTCTGATTTTGTAACGTCATTATAATTCACGTGATCCCTTGGCAGTTTCAGGTAAGAAGGAGCGTGTGACAATAGTTCATATGTTTAGATATTCATTATGCTTTTAAGCAGTAGAAAGTGCTACTACTTTTTGAAAGAGAATAATCTTCGCTTGAGAGATGTAATTTACAGGTGACTTATCCCAAGGCTTCTTATTCAAAAAGTGAATATTGTATTGCTTTGCAAAGATAAACAGTGTTCAACTTACTATTATCTAACAGTTAATGGAAATCTCCCCAGGTAGGGTTACCATAGAAGGAAGCACACTAAGTACAATGAATGACTTAAATTTCTGGGTTTTTTTTTTTTTAATGTTTTTTTTGTTTGTTTGTTTTTTGCGGTTTTTGGCCGGGGCTGGGTTTGAACCCGGCACCTCCAGCATATGGGGCCAGTGCCTTACTCCTGTGAGCCACAGGTGCCGCCCCCTCTGTTTTTTTAACAACAATTAATATTTTTGTTGCTGCTTTATCAGGAGATTATCAATAACTTTACAGGCACTATCTTAATTCACCTCCAGAAACAGTTCTAGGAGATATATTATTGTTGACACACTCGTCATCTTTCCCATGTAAGAACACATGAGAAGCTCTATTACCTGGTCAGCGAGTAGCAGAGTCCTGGTTTGAATGTAGACAGTCTAACTCCAGAGCTCACGACGCCTACATTTGTCTAATGCTTTATACCTCCATCAAAGCCAAGGCTTCGTTTCATCTTCACAAGAAATTTATGAAATAGGAAGGGAGTTTATTTGTGTTCCAATAAACAAACCAGGGACAAATTTCAATGACTCACCCTTGGTCACAACTTGTTCATGTCACAGTCGGTACTGGAACCCAACACTTTCCGGCTGTTATTTTAGTAAAGTTTGCTCCACAAGAACTAAATCCAATAAGCACATTCTAACACATGTCTTATAAAAGACACCGTAAAATCTCACACGTTTTATGACTTCTGACATTCTGGTGTAAGAAATATGGCCAAAAAGGAAATGGAAGAGGTGACTTCTTTTAAAAATAGTTCCAGGTTAATGACATGGACTGTTAAATTCTGGGTGCTGAGACCTTTCTTGAATATAAACCATTAGGCAAAGATAAGGAGCTTCTTTCCAGAGCAGCAGACGCTGATCTGGTGACACAGTCCTTGGTTATAATGACTTCATTTCTGTGATGCCAAATGAATAATCCCCGTGTGATCGTGCTGTGTGATGGATGTGGGTGCAGTCGAGTGACCTGGATCACCTCCTTGTTATTGAATTGTTGCCATAAAGGTTGACTCTTCATTTTCCTGGCCATTATTTTGAAGCAAATTTGCCCAAAGTGAAACGGCAGCTTGTGCTTTTCGTAACCTCACGCTGCAAATTTAATATCTGACACCAAGAGAGAAATAACACAATGCTTTATCTGGTATCTTTCCGTTCTTACCAAGTTGTCTACGGACAAAAGAAATAGAAGAAAGAAAGTCACCTTGTGATCCTTGGGAGGACGACTGCCAATAATAATCTATTGATTATTTTTGAAATACAAGTTTTATTTAAAACAAGCAGAGCGAGGGTACTACTTAGGGAGCTGAGAAACCTGGAATTAAATTTAATAAGGCAAGTTAGTCCAGTGACTTGTAAAACTATGAGTTTATGTTCTAGAATGAACAAGCATCTAGCTGATAATAGCTGCAAAGTAATAAACAAAAATCAGACTGATTTCTAAAGAAAAATGACCCTGCCTGGTTTTAAGCCAGTAAGCTTAAAGCCATCCAGGGTTTGAGCTCCTGGTACTTTACTCCTTATTCCTTACCAATTTCTTTCTCTTCCCACTCCACCTCTTCCCTTTTTTTGATTCCCCCTGGCTTCTTCCCCCCCCCCAAGCAGTAAGACTGGGCACATTATTGTAATTTTGTCATTGTTTCCCCCATTGTACTGCCAAGCTCATTCTTTCCTAAAGCTCTAGTTCTAGGAAATAGAACTATATAATAATAAAATACTAATAAAATATATATAAAGCTCTAGTTCCAGGCTTTCCTTGAGAATCCAGCCAAATCCAATCAACACACAACCACTGGCAGATTTAACACAGAGACTCACATGGAAACGGTACCCCTCAATTTCACCTGGGCCCTGGTTTTTGACCTGATAAATCACTGGATTAAAAAATAGGAAAAAAATCTTTGAATGCTCTCTGACATTTAACTGTTTAATTTCATTTCTGAAAGGCAGGAGGGAAATAACTTGGGGCTTCCTCAAAGAGATTTTTTTTCATTTGGAACGTCTGCATTTTAATAAATTAGCATATCTGATTTTTGAAATAGGACATTTTTTTAGGAGTGATATGGGGCACCAGAGCTATTTGTCTTTCTCAAATATTCATCAGTTTCCTCTTAGTGGTTTTGAATAGCAGAAATAAGGTCACTGGAATAAAACTGCCTCAAAAGAGAAAAGATCTTTCACTTTGATTGTCGGAGCCCTGCCTCAGTGTGGTTCTCTGTGATAAATGCCTTGTCTTTGTCTGGCATTATCTACCAGAAAGAAATCAACGGCATATAATTATTACAACCAGGAGATTGTTTCTTTTCGGTTTGATATTTTAAAGAATGAATGGCTGTCAAAATGAGCTGACAGGGAAGACAATTAAGGGCTTCTGGGTTGCATATAAGGAGCCAAGAGTCCTAAAGAGCAAAATATGCTGGTAATAAATAATCACTTTTCACTTGGTGTGGCACCATTTTGATCTGGTTGACTTAATGATTTCTGAAACTTGGGGGATTATTTTCCCATCTGGTGGTAATCCTGAGAAGATTTAGTAAACATTAAGACTCTCTCACGTGTTTAAAGCTCCATTTTCTTTCATCTTGGGGTTATATTGAATAGAAATGAAAATGATCTTGATTTCTATCACTTTAATTTCTATTAGAAAATGTTGCTACATGTTAAATTTTAGATAGATCTAAACAAAAATTTGGTTGATGTTAATAAAAATCAGTGAGGGTCTGCCAAAGAGGCATGAATAAGAAAAAGTATTAACATTGATTACACAACAATCTTATTCCAAAAAACTGCCTAATGGCCTATAAGCATGTTAGACACATGGCCCATTTATTGAAAATGCATGCAACACTAATCTTTCAAAAAGAATACTATCGCTTTATGGTGGCTCCTGTGGCTCAAAGGAGTAGGGCGCTAGCCCCATATGCCAGAGGTGGCAGGTTCAAACCCAGCCCCAGCCAAAAACTGCAAAAAATAATAATAATAATAATAATAATAATAATAATAATAATAATAATATCACTTTATTTCTCCCTTGAAATACATGGGATCAATGAGATGAAAATCTGCTAATAAGATTCTGTGAGGCATTCAGATTGATCAACTATTATCCCAGCAGAGGGTTGGGGAAAAATCAGAAGGGGCTGCCTTCATGGCTATACAACCTGGGCAGCCACACTCACCAGTTGGTATAAAAAGTTCCACAGGAAAAGGCAACAGATCTGTGTGATCTCAAGAGAAACAAGAGTATGTAGAATCAATCCAAGTGCCCATCAACTCATGAATAGATTAATTAGCCCTAGTAAATGTGTACCATGGAATACTATTCAGCCATAAAAAAGATGGAGACTTTATATCTTTTATGTTAACCTGAATGGAACTGAAGAACACTCTACTTGGTAGAATATCACAAGAATGGAAAGTAAGTATCCAATGTACTCAACAGTAATATGAAACCAATAGATGAAAAAATACACGCCCACACAAGAAGAAAACACAAACTCAAGTGGGGCGAGGGGAGAGGCAGGAGGAGAATCGGTGTGCTCTCACCCAATGGGTGCAATTAAGGCTACGTGGCACACCTCCCAGGGGAGGGACACAACCGCGACTTGGCCTCTACCTAACAAATGCAAACAAGGCACCCTAATCGTCTGTACCCTCATATTAGTCTGAAATCAAAAACAATAAAAATAATAAAAACCTCCAGAGTCACCATCTTGAAACTTTTCCTCATGTTTTAAGAAGGGACACCCCATTTCCATTTTGCACAAGGCCCTGTAATTTACATAGCCAATGTGCAGGAAGAGATTTGGATTCAGACAGACATGGATTTAATTCTAGATCCAGCACTGCCTTCGTGAAAGGCAGGCGATTTGGGTAATTTCTCTGAGCCCTCATTTCCTCTTTGCAAAAGAAAATATTGATACCCACTTTCAGAGCTGTAATAATGAAGGAAGATAATGCAGATAAAATGTGTAGCATGATCCCTTTAGGATGTAGGTACCTGGTAAATGTTAGTTCTCTGCCTTCTTCTCCATCCTATTTAATTCTCTACCATCACTGACAGGATTGTAGGAACATTCCCGCTAAAAGGAGCTGTAGCTTTAAGTTAGCATCCTGAAGTTATCTACAGGATAGCTGACCTAACTCGGAAATATAAAAAGAGAAAAGAGATCAGATTTCTGCCACACTTCAGCACAGAGCCTGAACCTAAGGCAGTATGGATCAAGAGCCTTCACTGGGGCACTGCTCTCATGAACGAAGAATTGAGTGTGTCCAATTGGTCTAGGTCCCTTACACCCTTGCATTCTAAAGAAAGGCACTAGAATATCCAGGTGGGACTAGTGAAGGGAGTGGTTTAAAATTTGTTCTCCAACAAAGAGAGCTGATCGCCCATCTCCAGCTGATGTGATAGTAGAGAGACTGAAAGAGAATTTCTTGGACAGTCTCCATTCCACTCCTACCCTTGAGGGTGTGAGGGAGGAGGAACACAGAATGCTTATTCCTCTCTATATTAGTTTCCTAGGGCTGCTGTAATAAAGTACCACACATTATATGTCTTAAACAGGAGGAATTTATTGACACTCAGTTCAGAAGGCTAGAAGTCAAGCATCAGGTGTTAGCAAAATCTGTTCCTTCTCAGAGCTGTGAAGTAGAGTATGGTCCATAGCCTCTCCCTGGGTTCTGGGGTTTGCTGCCAAGCTTTGTAGACACATCACTCCAATCTCATGGCATGTTTTTCTGTGTGCTGTCATTTCCTCATTTTTATAAGGACATCAGTCATATTGGAGTAAGGACCCATCCTGTTCCAGTCGAGCCTCATCTTAACCAAGGTTAATTAGAACTGCAATGACCCTAATTTCTAAGTAAGTTCACATCCCAAGATACTGGGGGTTAAGACTTTATGAATTTGGGGGGACATGATTCAACCTATAACACCCTGTCCCAAGCCAAGTGATAGGCCTGCTTTATGAGGATCAAAGAATTCTGCCCACGTCTTCTGCAGTTTGAAGAACTTGGGACGCCAAAGATGGCTCAAGTTGTGTCTGGAGAGACAAAGTTAAAATGGGGATGGAGTTGAGATCGAGTTATTCATCTACAGTGAGGGAAACCAGACTGGACGCCAACCCAAGAAGACATCACTCAGTCTCCATTTTTCCATCTAAAAAATATTTGTACCATAAGATTATTGGAAAAATTAAATTAAGTAAAAATATCTAGGTCAAGAATGTAGAACTGAGTATAAGCTTCATAAACATGAGTGGTGCCATTCCATGCCATGGGTAAGGTACAGATACAAACCAAGGAGAGGAAACAGAAGTCCACTCTGTTTACATTGACCTCCCACATAACTAACCGTACACAATTGGCTATAATTTGAGCTTCAGTAAGAGAACAATTTAGATTGCTAGGGAGTTAAGGATTCATTGAAAAAGTATGAAGTGTGTTAAGTACTTAATTCTGACCCATACTGAGAAAGATCCTGATTTCGATTTAGAATCATTGCCTTGATGTGTCAGTGCAAATCAACAGCAAGGCTTGTCTTGCCCCGCACACTTAGGCTGTTACGGCTGCGTGGACATCTGGAGTTCTGATGTAGAGCTCGTGTTTGAGCAATGAAGATGTTCAGTTTCGGATATCATTATTACTCTAATACATTGAAAATGACAGTGTCAATTAAACTGGCATGGATGTTTCACTCTTCAAACTATGGTGCTTCAAGCATCATAGCATTCCAAGGAAACCTTTGGAATATCAGAATCTCTGCCAGTTCTGAATGTTCTTGGCTAAATTTTAAAGTGAAAATTATGTGTTATGTGGTTTTCTTTTTGTTTGTCTTCCTCAGAGCACAACCAGGGTTATCTAAACTATAAAGATAGTTTGGTAATGAACCAGAGGAGAATTTCAGCTAAAATTAAAATGGAATCGAACTATGAAAAGCAGGCAATTTTGAGAGCCCAGAGAAAATGCCCGTGTTATCCATTACTTATTTTTATTTCTAATCTGATTTCTGTATGCTATAAGTGATTAACTTAAATCTTTGTGATTGGATTTTCTAAAAGCTGTCTCTGTGAATTTACCCAGTAACAAGACAAAAGTCAATGCAGGGTGACACTGGTGCACGGCTCACAATTTCCCCTCGTTCTCTGGGTTTCATCTCTACTTTCACAAGCCTGACATTTGACAGAGCTATTACACCAAACTTCTCGATCCCTTACAGATAAATCCCAGTGAACAGGCTGCTGTGGAGAGGGCCACAGCTCTCCCTATATTCTTATGGAAGGATTGTGTAGCACATATAAAAGGCATCATGGTCAGCTACTTTTTCATTTGACAAATTAGGACAAATGCTCTTTATTGATTATACCACGTTTCATACTGGTAGGAGGGCACTTAAAATTATACAATGTTTGGAGTATTAGAGTTTTTCTAGCCTTACCCCCTAGATTGACAAAATGGAAGGCAGGGTCAGAGAATTCATATTGGGTTGCACCCAGCTCAATGAGAGCATAGCAATATTAGAATCCAGATCATTTCTCTTCTGTCAAATGTCCTTTCTACTTAGGCTGCCCCACCATCTAATGCGTACTATGGATGCCCTTTATGCCCTTATGTTTTAAGTCTTACCTTATCTGAGTTTACTTTAGCGTAATATGTTAACTCCTATGTTCCATACTTTGAGATAATCAATATATATTTGTTATTCTGAATAAGAGTAGACATGAATTTTTTTTTCTACTAAATTTACTTCTGCAGTAACAAAAATAATAAAATTTAAATATGCAGGTATATTTGCTCTTCGTGATTGTGTTCTCTTCTTTCACACGTGAGGCAGCCAACATGGGCTAAACAAAGCTTTTTGTTACAGGGCTGAGGGTACAAGTTGTCTCCAGCCACACTCCCTTCCCATCTTTGTTAAAAACTCATCATCCCAGGTGTCCAAGAGGAAGTAGGGAAAGAGGAGAGGATCTCAGACAGGTCATGTAAGGAAGCATAATGTGGTTCTCAGTCCTGGGAGGGAAGAGAAATCAGCGTGTCCCAAGAATGGCAGGGATATGAGGCTGAGCAGCAGTGCCCTGAAGAGGAGATGTGAAGAGGTGAGGTGTTCCTAGGGAGCTAAACGCAGAGGCATGGGGGCTCCAGCCTCACCAAATATGGCTAAGATCCAAGAGTGGCTCAGGAACAGCAGGGCCACCAGGCCTCAGTCCCCATGCAAAATGAGACAAGAAGTATCTCAGCAATGACCACGGCATTCTGGTTTCTGGTTACTGGTGCCTGGAAGGACCTCTCCATTGTTTAGTGATAGAGGGTAAAGATCCTAGGGTCTTTGCACAACCCCCAGGAAGAGAGAACTCGAATAATGGTTCAAGGTCAGATGTGAACTGATTTTTAAAAAATAAAATAATGTGTTTCTTGCGCATCTGAGCTTGTGGAATAAGATTCACGCTCACTACATGAACCTCCCTTTTATTTTTAGTTGATAGAAGATCTACAGGCAGGCCAGGTATGCTGGCTCATGCCTGTATCCCAGCACGTGGGAGGCCAAGGCAGGTGAACTGCCTGAGCTCCTGGGTTGGAGACCAGCCTGAGCCAGAGCGAGAACTCATCTCTAAAAATAGCTGGGTATTGAGGCAGGCACCTGTAGTCCTGGCTGCTTGGGAGGCTGAGGCAAAAGGATCACTTGAGCCCAAGAATTTGAGGTTGCTGTGAGCTATGGTGCCACTTCACTCTGCTGAGGGTGAGAAAGCGAGACTCTATCTCAAGAAAGAAAAAAAGAAAAAGAAGATCTATAGGCAATTAGAAAGGTAAGGAAAAAAACCCCATTTGTGTTTTATCTACTCCGCATAGTCTCCAAATCTGGGGAAGATGAAAAATTTCCAACTTGACTGAGCAGGTAAAGTTTTGCCCTCTCTTTTTGGAAAATGGGTTAGAATTCTTAACTGAAGGTAGAATTATGATGCAGAAAAACACCAAATAATAAAATAGGGAAGTTTCCTAGACTTGGTAGAAAGTTCTAGCAAAAGTTAGATTTGCTGAGAAATGCTATGGGAACTAAGAAGCTGGGCAGCTCCTTGGCCAAATTGTGAAGGTAGTGTAGTTTGTCACTAGGATCTAACGCTCTGGGCTTCTTCCTCATTAGATTCTCTATAGAAGTTTGAACGCTCCAGTGACACTCTTCCCATAGATTGCTCTGCTTTAGACCTTTCTTTTCTTCCTTCTATATCAAAATTTACCACTTTTTCCAGAACCCTACAAAATAATTGATTAAACAATGAACTATATTTGATAACTCTGGTCTCGAATCAATCTTAGATTAAAACCTCCATAATAAAATGTAACTTTTTATATGTACCTTCACAGTTTTGTCTCATATATATACACACACTTACATAGATAATAATTTCAAGACACACAAATTGGGGACATCAGAAGCACTTTATCAAACCACAAATGTGGTCACCAAATTCCAAAGATGGTCTTCCCAATATATCCCATCATTTCTGCTCTTCATGACAAAATGATGCTGACACTTATCCACTAGGAGATAAGATCTAATACTCGTCCCTGGTCCTGCTGGGATGTCCTTTTGGGACCCAGCCATCATGCTAAGAGAAAATGAAGGAGCCACATGGAAAGGCCACATCTAAGGATTCTAGCAACAGCCACAGCTAAGGAACCAGTCAACAGCCAAGATTAGCTGCCGGACATGTAAGTAAACCCTCCGGTGATTCCACCAGGCAGCTGATGACTAACAGGCAAAGATCAGCTTAATGCAGATCCAGGTGCAAAATAGATGCTGCAGTTGTGCGAAGCCATTAAATTTCATTTTCATTTGTGTTTGTTCCTTCACTTGTTTTAATACAGCCAAGCATCACCACAACATCCTCAAACCTTAACATGTGCATGACTGTTCAATTTGCTTATCTGTTTGAATGGCCCTTTTAGATTTAAAACTTTGAAAGAGTAAATAACACTTGTGAAGGTTTGGAAAATGATGTAACAGTGTGAAGCTGGGTGTCATAATTTCTTCTGACATCAGACTGGAAAAAAGAAAGTTTCCTTCCAGAAGTTACGTGTGTTTAGTTTTGAGAATAAAAACTAACTGGTGACCATACCGTAGGGTAGGGAGCTGAGTAGTTCTGACAAAGGAGGGTTATCAATATGAAGATCAAGGGGGGAATGCTGGAAGATGGCTGCCTTTTAGGAAGGAGTGCAGGTTCACAGACACTGATAGAGTAACAGATGTGGAAGTCTAGAAATGACTTCCCAATGCTCCTTCTTGAATAGGGCTTCTCCTGGCCTTTAAAAAGTAGCCTGGAACCTGCGGGACACATGGACACAGGCTAAACATGATGGTATATTTCCTGGACATGACAGGGAGAGGAATAAAATATTTTATACTAAAATAACATTAACATACTACCGATTAGAATAAGGATCCTCTAAGAAAATTCCTCTTTGAATGGGAATGCTTTGGTTTATGTCCCGGACCCTAAGCTATTTTTTTCTTTCTACCCTTACCATCCTACAAGATTCCTCTCTATTTTACTTATAATTCTAGTTGACCAACCTTTTGGAAAAGTAAACTACATTTCGCGATTAGCTACGCTTATATCTGAAAACTTTAACATCTGTGTTCTATGATTCTTTGAAGAATCCTAGTTGAGAAAGAGTCCCATTGGCTTATTCACAGAATACTGCCCAACAACAAGCACTAAAAGGATAAGTACGTTTAGTTAAACTTTAAAATTTTAAAGCCTGTTTACAAATAAATTACTCTCCTCGTTCATTCAGTTTTATATTTCTACACTATGCACTAGCTCTTGGTGGTATTTAATTCCATGAAGGCTCAACCATCTTGGTTGAGATGATTTGGATAGATGGTAATAAACCCTAATTTTTTTTTTTTTTTTGAGATGGTTTCACTTTGTCACCCTGGGTAGAGTGCTGTGGCATCACAGCTCACAGCAACCACAAACTCTTGGGCTCAAGCAATCCTCTTATTTCAGTGTCCTGAGTAGCTGAGACTAAGGGACTGGCCAGCTAATTTTTTTTTAGAAATGGGATGGCTCGGCGCCTGTGGCTCAATCAGCTAAGGTGCCAGGTTCGAATCCCCAGCCTGGGCCCGCCAAACAACAATGATGGCTGCAACAAAAAAATGGCCGGGCATTGTGGCGAGCGCCTGTGGTCCCAGCTACTTGGGAGGTGGAGGCAGGAGACTCACCTGACCCCAGGAGTTGCAGATTGCTATGAGCTGTGATGCCATGACACTCTACCCAGGGGGATAGCTTGAGGCTCCGTCTCAAAAAAAAAAAAAAAAAAAAAAAGAAATGGGATTTCATTCTTATCTTAGGCAGGTCTTAAACTCTTGAGCTCAAGCAATCCACCTGGTTCAGCCTCCCAGAGTGCTAGGGTTATAGGCATAAACCACCACACCCAGTTAAAACTTAATATTAAAGAAAATTTGCTCAGCTAAATTCAATGGACAAATCCATTTTGACCCATTAGGAAAATTTCCCTACTCCATCCCTTTTTATACCTCCAGAGCGCCCAAGTACAGTGATATGAGAACAAGGCCTTTGTAGGGGGAGTTGCTGAAAATCTTGCTGATGGCAGCGCACTCAGATTGAGGTTTATTTCTGAGGCATGATCCTTCCTGGTGCCTTCCAATTTACAGAATCTTTGCACAAACTGCTAATATTGCCGAGACACCTTTGAACTATTTTGAGAACACAGGATGAGCTCTGAAGTGCTGAGGGCTATTAATAAAGTTTTCATACATTGTCATATCGCTCAGACACTATTTAAAATACTGATATTATAAACCACCTCTTTCTCCAGAATGTAAGCTATTTCATTCACTTACGCATCCCAAATATCTGTAACAAATACTGTCTTGTATACAGTAGATGCTAGAAAAAAATAAACATTAAATGAGTCATATTTTGTTGATATGTTCATACAGTAGCAAATACCTCTTAGAATATTCCTTGGGGGGGATATACCTGGAAGTGGAATTGCTAGATTGTGTGGTAATTCTATTTCTAATTTTTTTGATCAGAGACAGGGTCTCCTTCTATTGCCCAGGCCAGAGTGATGTGGCATAACCCACTTCTATAACCTCAAACTCCTAGGCTCAAGTGATCCTCCTGTCTCAGCCTCCAGAGTAGCTAGGACTACAGGTTCATACCACCAAAATGACTAAGTTTTTTAGTTTTTGTAGAGCTGGGGTCTCACTACATTGTTCAAGCTGGTCCCCAAATTCCTGACCTCAAGTGATCTTCCTCCTTCAGCCTCCCAAAGTGCTGGAGTTTCAGGCATGAGCCACTGCACAAATCCATATTTCTATTTTTTTAATTGCCATACTGTTTTTCTCGGTGGCTTTAACATTTTACATTCACACCAAGGGCACATAAGACTCCCAGTTCTCTCCATTCTCGTCGACACTTGTTATTTTCTATTTGTTCTTAACAGTAGCCACCCTAATAGATGTGAGGTGGTATCTCCCTGTATTTTTTATTTCTATTTCCCTAATGATTAGTGATGATTAATAGCTTTTCATGCGCTGACTGAACATGTACATATCTTCTTCCTAGAAATTTCTATTCCAACCCATTGCCCATTTTCAGATGGAGCTGCTCCTTTCTGTTATTGTTGAGTTTCAGGAGTCCTCTACATATCCTGACATTAATCTCTCAGCAGATATATGAATGATTCACAAATATTTCTCTCCCATTCTGTTGATTGCCTTTTTACTCCATTGGCCTTTTGATGAAAAGAATTGTTAATCTTCAAGGAGTCCAATTTGTATATGATTTTTCTTTTGTTGCTCATATTTCATGTCATACCCAATAAATCATTACCAAATCCAATGTTATGAAGGTTTGCCATATGTTTTATTCTAAGAGTTTTATGGTTTTAGGTCTTACATGTAGGCCCTTCATCTACTTTGAGTTAATTTTTGTACATAGTGCAAGATCAGGATCCCACTGCAATGTTTAGTGTGAGGATATACAGTTTTCCCAGCACCATTTGTTGGTCAGACTGCCCTTTGCCTATTGAGTAGCCTTGGCTTTTTGTCAAAAATCATGTCAGGCTGGGTGTAGTGAGGCTACTGGGGAGGCTCAAGCAAGGGGATTCCTTGAGCCTAGGAGTTCAAGGCTGCAATGAGTGAGCTATGGTCCCACTAGCGCACTCTAGCCTGAGTAACAAAGTAAGGCCCTGTCTCTAGAAAAATTAAAATAAATATATAAGCAAATAAATAAATTTTAAAAATGTTTTGGCCATGTTTGTAAAGTTTTTCTTTCTGAGCTCCTTAATCTATCTGTCTACATGTCTGTCTCTGTGCCGGTACACGCGGCACACTGATACGTGTTAATCCATCTTTATTATATGAAACCATGAGTACAAGCTCAGACCGTGATATATTATTTCACTCTGTTCCAATTCTTCCATAGCACTGTGTTCTTCTACCAGTAGAAAGGGAGGACCATTTGCAGAAAGATGTTAATGGACAAGCAAATACATAAATTTTATTTTTATTTAAAAATTATTTTATAATAATTTTTTTGTCATATTAGCCTTAGGAGATAAAAGAATTAAAACTGTTAGTTTGCACTTAACTCTAGCCTCCTACTGGTGCATACAGTAATAAACTTGAGAATTGCATAACCTTTGAATTTTAGACTTTATAATGACAAGAAAGCTGAGACTCTGTATAACTAGTTCTCAACATTTTCACCAATAAGGATCCATTTGGTCGTTTTTAATTATAAGACCTATCACTTAACTGTTTTCTCCTACCAAGTGCATTTCTGGAGTAACAGTTATGTAGCAATCAAATAAATACATAACTACTAATAAGAGTTTCTGATATGCAAGAGAAAACAAAAATAACTGGTTTAATACCACTCAGACGTTTTAATAGACCTCATGAGTCAATGCATGATTTACAATTTTTAAATATTTAAACTTCCTAATAGAGCCCTACTATCTAGAGAGCAAGGGAACACAAGGTACCCTGAACTTTTGAAAACCATACTCAAGAAAGTTTTCAGGAAAAGTCAGATATAAATCCATCTTAGTGCTCGGTGAGAATAAGCACATTGACTTGGGAAGAAGGAGACCCAAGTTTGCCTCTTTCTGCCTCAGCATCCTTATTTTTAAAAAAAATGATTTAAAGTACCCCAAAAGAGGCAGCACATTCAACAGATTAAGAGTAGAGTCTCAAAAGTATAATCTGAATTTGAATCACGACTCCACCACCTCGCTTAACCTCTCCAAGGTCATTATATTCAAATTACTTAAGAGTAGACAGAGAAAAAGAAGACGCATTGCCCACAGAGGAACAAATACAGAAATTATCACAGAATTTGGGTCAAAAACAATGTAGGTCAGGAGACAGTGAAACAACGCCTTGGAAGTCCTGAAAGAACAAGACGCCAACCTAGGATTCCACATGCAGCTAAAATGCTCTTCAAGAACGAAGGCGAAATAAAGACAAGTTCTTCATTTGGAAAAGGTAGTACCTTATAAGATCGTTATGGAGATTAAATTGTTTAATATACATAAAATACTCCAAGCAAAGCCCAGCAGAAAATAAGTATTATTGTTACATATTGAGAATAATATTAGGACTACACGTGGCAATCATGCCTGCAATCCCAGCTCTTTGGAAAGCCAAGGTAAAAGGACTGCTTGAGCCTAAGAACTCAGGACCAGCCTGGGAAATATAGCAAGGTCCCTTCTTTAAAAACTAGTAACTATAAAATGCGCCAGGCATAGCGGCAAGTGTCTATAGTTCCAGCTGCTTGGGAAACTGAGGTGGGAGGATCACTTGAGCACAGGAGTTCAAGGCTATAGTGAGTTACAATCACATCACAGCACTCCAGCCTGGGTGATGCAGGGAGACCCTGTCTCAGAAACAAACTAACTAAATAACTAACTACCAGGATGAAGGAGAAAAATGGAGTGGGAAGGGACGGGAGTGGGAGGTTTGATAGAGGGAGGGTAAAAGGCGGGACCACACCTAGGGAGCATATTGCAAGAGTACAAGTCAAATCTGTCAAGGGTAAAACATTAATGTCTTAACACAATAATCAAGTAAATGAGGCAAAAGTTATATTGATTGGTTTGATGTAAGCATGTCAGATTGTATTAAAAAATCAACACATTGCATAAATGTATCCATGATATGTGTATATGACTTAATAAAAAAATAAATAAAATAAAAAGTAAATAACTAATGGAATAAATCAATCTTATGCTAAAATAAGCAAGGGAGGCTTTTACAACTCTTTTGTTTTATCTGATGGTATAAAAATGGTGATCTGAAGTGAACCTCTTTCAGTAATAAGTCCGTAGGAGACCACAGATTAGCAGAGCCCCCAGGAAGCACTGGCAGGAGGGAAACTGTTTCCTAACTGGGCGAGACCAACACTGAACTAAAAGGCAAACTCTTCAAAAGTCTGAAATACGCCTTAGTGTAACATTTTGTTCCTACTGATTTGACTAAGATTATCTCACTCATAACGCATTTCATTTATAAAGCATTTTCACATCCATTATCATATTTTAATTCTAAAAAGGTTTTAATCATATACTTTTCTCATTCAACAAATGTAAATGACTAGTGAAAATCTTCTCTGTGCCAGGTATGCCGACTAGGGGATTCAGTGAGAATGAAGACATGATACTTGTCAAGTTGTTTGCAAGTAGAGTCCAGGAGACAGGCTTCTAAACAGTAAAATTGTAAAAAAAAAAAAAAAAAAAGAAGAAGAAGAAGAAGAAAGTCATAAAATCAGGTGACTGGAAAGATCACCTATATATGGTCTGTCTAACAAGGGTACAAGTGAACCTTTCTAGAACTAGAGTATAAATGTTTTAACACAATAACTAAGTAAATGACACAAAATCTATGTTAACCAGTTAGATGAAAATATTTCAAATTGTATATGAAAACACTACACTGTACCCCATGTTTGCATTAATGTATACAGCTATCATTTAATAAAAAAAAAGAAAGTCATAAAATCAGATATTATAAAAATGCAGTATTGAATTCCAAGTGCTACTTTGGATAATGGAAGGTATTTTAGGAGCACATGAAAAGGATTCCTAGGTCAGTGTTAAGGGATCAAGAAAGATTTTTTTTATTTTTTAAGAGGAGACACACTTAAACAGTATCCTAAACAACAAAAATAATTGAGTCAGGATGAGCTGGAGGCTTGGAGAGTTTAATATAGCATCGTAAGCAAGTCATATGATCGATCAGAGCCTTGGTTTCTCAGCCTTAAAATGAGCATAATAATGTCGTCTTCACTGGCCTGTGGGTTAGAATTAATGAAATGAAACAATAGAAAATTGCTTTATAAACTATAATGCCCTATGTGAAGGTGATATGCAAACACTGCCCAAAATATGACCTATTGGCCTTTGTACCATGGTAAAAAGGAGAGAAATAATATAATATTCTCTACTTATTACAGAATCCTAAAATGATGCTTTCGTGAATCATTCTAGTCTGAAATATGCATTGCATTTCTGTCATAAAAATAATTTTATTCAATAATAATAATAAAGATTTAATTACAGTGACAGTCGCAAAAAGCAAGACAGGGTCGCTGGCAGATAAGAGGACCAGGGAACATAAGTTTTAAAACTTGCAGGTACAACGTTGACCTGGCAGAGCATTTAATATAGGATAATTTGATAACGTTTTAATGCTTGACTAAAGAAATGAAAGAGGAAGGACCCAAGCTCATTAATCTCTAGGCCTGTATCTCTATTCCCTTGTGAAATACAACACATTTAGTAAAATATGTCTATTAAATGACCGTTGAAATAAAATGCTTTCTGGAAGGCTGATGCTCTGCACACACACATGCGGAGAACGGATGGCTGAGATGACATCTCCTCTAAGATGCTCTCCTGACTGCAAGAGCATGGATGGCTGAGATGACATCTCCTCTAAGACGCTCTCCTGACTGCAAGAGCATGGATGGCTGAGATGACATCTCCTCTGAGA
The DNA here is from genome assembly GCA_963574575.1 of Galagoides demidoff. Taxonomy (NCBI): domain Eukaryota; kingdom Metazoa; phylum Chordata; class Mammalia; order Primates; family Galagidae; genus Galagoides; species Galagoides demidoff. The sequence goes on along the minus strand of CAUYQV010067642.1, from coordinate 5,272 downwards.
AGCTCTCCCGACTGCAGGAGAATGGATGACTGAGATGACATCTCCTCTAAGACGCTCTCCCAACTGCAGGAGCATGGATGGCTGAGATGACATCTCCTCTGAGAAGCTCTTCTGACTGCAGGAGCATGGATGGCTGAGATGACATCTCCTCTGAGAAGCTCTCCTAACTGTAGGAACATGGATGGCTGAGATGACATCTCTGAGATGCTCTCTCGACTGCAGAAGCACAGATGGCTGAGATGACATCTCCTCTGAGACGCTCTCCCAACTGCAGGAGCATGGATGGCTGAGATGACATCTCCTCTGAGAAGCTCTCCCGACTGCAGGAGCATGGATGGCTGAGATGACATCTCCTCTCCTGACTTGCCCTAACTGCCAGGGCAGCTCTGCTTTCCTAGTGCCCTCACCAGCTTCCCCCATGGGACACAACCCGCCCTTTAGAAGTTTTAATTTGCATTTCCCCAACATCATTGATGTTGAGAATTTTTTCACCTGTTTGTTGGCCATTTGTATATCTTCTTTTGAAAACAATCTGTTCGTGTTTCTGATCTACTTTTTGGTGGGATTATGTCTTTTTTCCTGCTGACGTGTTCTTTGTTGGATGTATCATTTGTGAAGATTTTCTCCCACCTGATACATTATCTATTGCGCAGATTATTTCTTTTGCTGTGCAGAAACTCTACAGTTTAAGTCCCATTTATTTATATGTATTTGTTGCTATATTTGCTTTAGGGCGCCTTAGCCATGAATTCTTTGCCTAGACCAATGTCCAGAAGAATTTTTCCTACCTTTTCTTCTGGAACTTTGAGTGTTTCAGTTCATATATTCGAGTCTTTAATCCATCTTGAACTAATTTTTGTCTATGGTGAGAGGCAGGGATCCAGTTTCGTTCTACTGGAGGGAGCTACCTTGTTTTTCCTGCACCATTTATTGAGTAAGGTGTCCTTTCTCCGGTGTAGGTTTTTGTCTGCTTTGCGGAAAATCAGGTGGTGGTAGCTCGATGGTTTCATTTCTGGTTTCTGTATTCTCATAGTTCCAGGTGAGGGACCACTATGACCTCCTCCACCCTGCATCTGGCCAAAGGCATCTGTTTCCCCAGGAGGCAACACAGCACCAGGACTCTTGTAAATACTCATTTAAGTATTTCCTGAGCTACAGTGACACAAACTAGAACTGATACTGGGGCCCAGAAATGCCTGCTTGACTTCAAAGCTAATGGGGACCGTCTTTTCGAAAAATGTAATTGGAACAAATAGTTTAATAAAAGAAAGTAAAATATCTGATATACAACAGCGTCAGAAATCAGCAAATATCCTGAGCAGAATAAGTTTTAAATAAATATTTGATGCTGGTGTACCGAGCAATAACGTTTAGTAACTCACACTGGAACTCTCCCCAGAAGATGGGAGAACAATTTAAATGCAATCTAGACATTTTTTCACATCAGCAAAAACAGTATCAGACTTAGAAACTTTTATAACAAGGGTTGCAACAGAAGTATTTTCCCATTTAAAAGGAAATAATTTTATTGAGGCAGAAGACTGTTCCTTGGCAATTTGGGTGTGGGTTTTTGCTGGATTCCTACTTAGTAATAGTTCTGCAATGCATGTGACAGGCCTGGGGAGAAATTACTGAGCGTTCCTATCATATAGTAATCAAAGACACTTCTGCTCTAGGAAGTTCAAACCACAGCTTTACCTTGGTGCTTGAGAAACAGGAAGCACAGAAGCCAAATATTTCAACCCCATTTTTATTTAGTTTTAGCCCACAAACTCATCTAAGTGAGAACTGTGGGATCAAGCAAGTGTGAGTTCACAGGCCAGCTTTCTCAGTCTTTCCTCTCCTTTAAAAAATGTTTAATTGTTTCGACTGACCCACTGTCATTATACACATTAAGGGGTACAACCTGGCATCTCAATACATGTATGTTGGATAATGATCAAATTAAGATCCCTTAGTCTCCACTGCCTTCAGTGACACGTTGAGCCCAAAGGGACCTGCATTACCTGCACACACAGCCTCACCTCTGAGACTTGAAATCTGGGGAAAAGTGTTTTCAAGATTTTTTTTTTTCTCTACAAAAGCATTATTACAGCTTGGATTTGATTGCTATCATTACTCTTTTAAGGAATGATTATCCTAACAGCCAAGCTATCAGAGACAACTCTAGCTCATAATAATAAAGATAATGTCATCTTACATTGGCTGATACGATGAGAAACTGACAGCGTCCTTTGGGGCATTTCAAAAACTAAGGAAGCCGGCTCGGCACCTGTGGCTCAATCAGCTAAGGCGCCAGCCACGTACACCTAAGGTGGCGGGTTCGAATCCCCAGCCCAGGCCCGCCAAACAACAATGATGGCTGCAACCAAAAACTGGCCGGGCATTGTGGTGGGTGCCTGTGGTCCCAGCTACTTGGGAGGCGGAGGCAGGAGACTCGCTTGAGTCCAGGAGTTGGAGAGATTGCTATGAGCTGTGATGCCATGGCACTCTACCCAGGGGGATAGCTTGAGGCTCTGTCTCAAAAAAAAAAAAAAAAAACTAAGGAAGCCACACAGCAGTGGCTCCTCCAAGGCCAAAGCACTTTGTCCCATCAACAGGAATCAGAAAGCCTAACGCCCTGATGTACTGTTATCAGCAGCAACGTGGAGGATTTAAAAGCAGAAGCAAATGCCACAGGGAGAGAATCAACACAACACACTCACAAATCAGCACCAGAGAAGCCACGATCACACCCAGAGCAAATTCAGGTTTTTCACTCTTTCAGGTCTTTCATAAATGTCTGTCATTTCCTTCTTATTTCTAAAAGACCCAGACACTTTTCCAAAACTTGGATTTTAGTATTCAAATATCCCTTCCTGCACATTCTCAATGTCCTTCATTGGCTTTTTTTCCATAAAAACATGTCAGAGCCATTAATTGAGATGATTTAAAACAAAGTGTTGAGTCTCCTTCTGTTATTGCTAAATGATCCAAACCAGCTAAATGTAAAATTCAAAAAAGGAAAGGATGCCCTTTATAGCTTAACCTGCTCTGTCGCAGATGTTATGTTAAAGACTGTGAAGTAATTACACCCATTTTCTTATTAGGTTTACATTACTGGCCTTTGTTTTAAGAAAGGATTTAAAGTGAAATACCCTTCAATGGTGCATTTTTATTTATTCTTAGAATTAAATCCGAATTCCCCAGCACAGTCTACAAGGCAAGTGGTGGTTAAGAGCTGGAGCAGCAGAATACGCTAATACTCATCATCTCAAGCACTGTTCTAAGCACTTTCCATGTATTAATTCATCTAGCTCTCGCAATTGCTCTACGAGAAATATAAATGTAGTAACCTATTTTGCAGATGAAAACTAAGTTTAAAAAGTAATATAACTTGAACCCAAACTGTCTGACTCCTTGGTCTCTGTTCTTAACCTCTAAGCGTTACCCCCTGAACCTTCTCTAATACATTTCTGGAAACTCACTACTTGCCACCCTCCCTGCCATCCACTCCCGTAGTCCAGCTACACGACCTTCTTTCTCAGCCTCAAACACACCCATGTCATTCCTCCTTCTGCTCCTTTGCATATGTTCTTCCATCTAAAATGATCTTCCCATTTTTAGAACAACTTATTTCTCATTATTTGGGTCCCCATTGAAATGCCACCTCAAAAGAGAGTTTATCAATCGTGCCATCTAAAATAGACTCCCCTTTCCTTTTATTTTCCGTTGTTGCTCTTTTATTTATTACCGTCCTAGAATTTGTCGCAATGTGAAATTGCATTTATTTGCTTCCTCATTCATTAACACTGTACCCTCAGTATTTAGAATGATGACTGGCACAAAGCAGGCGCTCAATAAATAGCCACTTGACAGATGAATGGATGAATGGCGGATGGTCTGTTAAATACGTTTTTAAATGTGCACTTTAGTTCTGAATACGCGTGTTACCTTCTCAGCCACGCACTGATTGTACATAAATGGATGGTCGGAAGAGATGGTCTTGGGGGGAAGGTAGTGCGCTGTCTGGCAGTAGCAGTATTTAATTACAGAGGTAGTAATTATTTAATATGACACTTGTAGAAGGAATAGAAGTATTGAATGGATAAATACACAGAGGAGGTCTGACAATTACATTCATTAACTCATCTTGGAAAAAGTGCTCCATACTGCATTGCTGAATATCACCATGGGCACCTTGGAAGTACTCCCCTCGGCAAGCTATGCACTGATGCCAGCACCTAGTCCACCCTTCAAAGCAATTTGGGAACTCTTCTTTCTGATAGGGACATCAAAGCCCTTGTAGTATAACTCTTGATGTCCTGAACATCATAAAAATGTCTTCTTTTCAATATTTACTTTATCTTTGGGTAAATAAAAAGGTCCTTGGGAGCCAGATAAGGTGAATATGGAGAATGTTCCAAGATAATTATTTGTTTACTGCCTAAAAACTCTCTCACAGACAGAGCCCTGGGAGATGGCGCATTGTCAGGATGCAAGAGGCATAAATTGTCCAGAATTTTCAGTTAATATTTTCCTGTGTCTCTACCTGTGTTTACTTGGTCTCACAGCACGTTGACTATGCTCCTCATAGTCAGCTGATGACTTTGATGCACAATTTGACAAATTTTTGCAAGTTTTCATCAGTTCTGCTTGTTACCGGCCATCCTGACCTTTCTTGCTGAATGGCATTCATTACTGCTGTTGAGTGTCTTTGTGTTCCAGTGCAAGCATGTCAGAGCTTGACTTAGAGCAACAAACAAACATTCATAAATTGACTTGGCAAGAGTGGAGGTGAAATCGGAAACATGTTAGTCCAAGGTTATGGAGATAATGCCATGAAGAAAATGGCAACATACAAGTGGATTAAACATTTTTCTGAAGGGAGGGAAAGTGTTACTGCTGAAGAGAGGTCAGAGCAGCCAGAAACAAATAGAACTGATGAAAACATTACAAAACTTCATTGAACATGCATTAAAATCGTCGGCTGCAGAACTTTTTCTAGAATGAGTTTGTAAACTTTTTTTTTATTAATTGATAGTTGTATACATTAATGCAAACATGGGGTACATTGTACTGTTTTCATATACAATTTGAAATACTTTCATCAAGCTGGTTAACATAGATTTCATGTCACTTGCTTAGTCATTGTATCAAAACATTTATATTCTAGTTCTAGAAAAGTTCACTTGTACCCTTGTTAGACAGATATATAGGTGATCTTTCCGGTCACCCTCCCACCACCCAATAGTCGTCAGACCTCATATACACATAGGAGAGACTAAGTGAG
>CAUYQV010067631.1:0-13629 GCA_963574575.1 Galagoides demidoff | reverse complement strand
ATCCTATTACTGGCTCTAAAGGCTCCCCCTTCCTTCAGATCTATCTCTATCTTTTTATTTTTTCGTTTGAGTCACAACCTGCCCCCCCCCCCCCCCCCGGGTAGATAGAGTGCTGTGGCATCACAGCTCACAGCAACCTGTAACTCTTGGGCTTAAGCGATTCTCTTGCTTCAGCCTCCCAAGTAGCTGGGACTACAGGCGCCTGCCACAACGCCTGGCTATTTTTCCCTCAGATCTCTTTTAAAGAAGGGAAATCTGTTGGACTTGCATTTAGATATTGAGAAGAACTTTGATGAGAGTGATTTTTTTCCCCCCATCACATTGGGTTCTCGTTCATTCTGGACTTTTGTTTCTAGCCTCAGTGAAGACTTGGACTTTGTCAGGGGATTAATGGGCTCTCTTTATACTGATTAGAACAGATGTCAGAGCCCAGACAATACCAGAAGACAAGGCTGTGAGTGGAGATACTGTACCGAGAAGGAGAAGGCTTTAGAATTTTTATCAGTTAAAAACATTTATTCCTGAACAAGTTTAGAACATGTAAGTCATCAAATATTTGAAGGGCCATGGAGCTTAGGTTCTCAGCAGCCTCATTGTATGGAAAAAGACCAATTTGGTAATGGTACAGTTTTATTGTTCTTCCTAGGAAGGAGCTGAAATAAATAATCTGGCTGTTAAGTTACATTTGGCTTCTGCATAAAGCCTTATCAGCCGCCTTATCTCTTAAATGGATTGCCTGCCCTTGCCTTAAAATTACATTTCTTTCTTTCTTTCTTTTTTTTTTTTTTTTGTAGTTTTTGGCCAGGGCTGGATTTGAACCCACCACTTCTGGCATATGGGGCTGGTGCCCTACTCCTTTGAGCCAAAGGTGCCGCCCCTTAAAATTACATTTCTGATGGGTCTACTCTGGCCCTGTCTAGCCAGATCTAAGAACATAATTTAAACAATAGCACTTTGTCAGTAGTGCCAGAAGGAATAAGGAAATCAAGTGTTCCTCAATCTAGCTTTGGATGGTTTTATAGATTAAGAATTTCAGTTTCCTTCTTTTGGACTTTTTTTTTTTTTTGGAGACAGAATCTCAAGCTCTCGCCCTGGGTAGAGTGCCATAGTGTCATAGCTGACAGCAAACTCCAATCTTGACCCTCTTAACCTCAGTTTTTCAATTTTTACTAGAGACAGGGTCTCACTTTTACTCAGACTGGTCTTGAACTCTTGAGCTCAAGAGTTCAAGCAATCCATTTGCCTTGGCCATACAGAGTGCTAGGATTACAGGCATGAGCCACCGTGCTTGGTCTGGGCTTCTTAATCAGTTTCCAGAAATTTGCTTTGAAGTTAATGGATTTTACATTTGCAAGTAGTATTTTCTTATTTTTCTTTGGCATTTTCAGAACAGCTAAAAATACATAGGTCCAAGACTTTCTGGGGTCTGTCTGCAGGATTCTTTTACAATAACATTGTGTTTCCCAAGCTTTCAAATGTGCAGGGGTTAAAATTTTCATTTTGTACTAGTGAAGAGAAGTATGCTCTCCAAGGAAGATGGAAATACAAATTCTATACCTTTGATTCATTCAAAAATAAGTATTTGCAAAATACCTGTTAGGTGGATAGGAGATCTGGAGTGGCAGAATCTTCTAGAGGAATAGATTCTTTTACTGGTGAGGTAGGGGCTCAGATGCATGAGTAGTTAAATTACATTCTGGGTGATAGTGAGCTGTTCAAGTGCTAGGTGAGCTGTGCAGACAGCAGTGGGTCATGGCAGGGAGAGGAATGAGATGTGGCGGAAATGATTGGGAAGGCTTCAGAAGAGCCGGGCTCTATCAGCTGAGACAGATAGGCTGTGAAGAGATGGAAGAACTGCAGAGTGGGTGGAGAAAGTTCAATCCTTGGAGTAGGACATGGAAGATTATTACTAGGGTGGTGAGGGCCCTTGCTTGACTGGGGTGGACAGTTTACTTGGAGATGAGATTATGTAGAAGTGCTGTGTTCAGTGTTGTAGTCACTAGCCACACATGGCTACTTAAATTAATTAAAATAAGATAAAATTAAAAATTCAGTTCCTCCATTGCAAAGTGCTGGGTTGGCACATGTGGCTAGTGGCTCCCATATTGGGCAGTGCAGATAGAGAATATGTCCATTATTGCAGAAAATTCTTTTGGCCAGTGCTGACAAATGTGGGTTTTTCACAGGATGACCCCAGAGAGAGCAACTGGAGGTCTTTTGACCGGGCACATGGTAGCATGATGGAAGTAGAACCGGAATAGAAAGTAGAGGGAGGACAGTGAGGGATTGTCCGAGGAGGAGGCCTGTTACTGCTCTGTGACAGCGTGGAGTGGGACACAGGCATGGTGGAGCCCTTGAATCCGACACATGGATTTTGTTTGGTAGAGTGACTGAAAACTACAGAGAGCCACAGATTCGGCCACTGAGGGCTTTCTTAAGAGAGGCAGCAGGAAAAAGTTGTAGCACCAGTGAATAAACAATTTGGAGGAGCAGCCTTGGAAGCCTGAGAGAGAGCAGTAAGGTCATCTTAACAACCTTGGAGTGTGGTGGCATATAAAACACAGTGCATGAGTGGTGGATAACAACTTTAAATACAGGCAGTTTTTAAAAAGATCCTTAATTTTGACATAGTTTGAAAGCATATAAAAATTACATTTTGCAGGGCAGTGCCGGTGGCTCAGTGTGTAGGGCACTGGCCCGTGGCTCAGTGTGTAGGGCACTGGCCCCATATACCGAGGGTGGCGGGTTCAAACCTAGCCCTGGCCAGACTACAACAAAAAAATAGCCGGGCATTTTGGCAGGTGCCTGTATGTAGTCCCAGCTTCTCGGGAGGCTGAGGCAAGAGAATTGCCTAAGCCCAGGAGTTGGAGGTTGCTGTAAGCTGTGATGCCACGGTACTCTACTGAGGGTGACAAAGTGAGACTCTGTTTCTACAAAAAAAAAAAAAAAAAAATTACATTTTGCGAAACAGGGATCTGACCCCAAAACTTTGCTCTTTCTGTTTAATCTAAGTGATGCCATCCTCTCTTGACCTGGGTAGTTCCAAGCCCAATATCCAGTCACATCTGCATTTAGAAGTTGCTGTCAGCACTGAACTCCACTTCCAGTCCTTGTTTGAATATAAGACATAGGTCCTTCAGCATAACTGGAATGTGGGTTTGCCTGGAGTGACTGCCACCTGGATTGTGCTCATAGTGAGGGCCCCAGCAGCAGCAGCCGTGTGAGCATCACTGAGGAGTTGGCAGAAAGACAGATCTTCACGTCCCAGCCCAGACCTACCTCGTGCTGGCGGGTGGGGCCCAACACTCCATTTTTTAATAAGCCCTTCAGGTGATTCTGATGTACACCGAAGTTTATGAATGAACAAAAAAGGACAGTTTGGGTATGTCTTTTTACAAAAGTGATTGTGTAACCCGTCAGAAGTGGTTACCTGTGAAGGTACGTGGGAAAGTACAAGAATTAAGTAGGATGTTATTTCAGAAGAACAGATTTGTGGTTTCTTTTTAAAAACTAGTTTCCTGAGTAAATTATTGCTAGTTCATTGGCTTACAATAATATCAAAGTGTGTACTTTTGAACACAGGGTTGGTTATCTTTTAGTAAGAGATAGTGGTGATTTTCAGAGGACAATTAGGGAAGTTAACACTTGACATTTTTTCCCCCACAGTATTTTTATATTATTTAGAATTTCTCAGGAGTTCTTTCTGCTTTCTAGTAGTGGCAAAGCAGGGCCTCATGCACATAGAATTGGTAAGAGCAATAGGTTTTGGAATGAAGTGGTAGGCAGGCTGCTGAGACAGACATAAATACAAGCAGTATTTTGATGTCAGCATTTGAGACTTGAAAAATCCCTAGCTATGGACCCCATGCTGAGTCAGTGGCTCTTCAGGTAAACCGCTTCCAGCTCTCTCTAAGCAAGCGTTTAGCCCTGTGAAACAGTTAGTGCATCTCTTCCTCTGTCTGAAATCACCCTTCCCCCGCTGACAGGTGCACAAAGAAATCCGCTCATCTTTCAGGATTCATTTCCTGCCACTTGCCTCTATGGGGCCCTTCCTGGGCCTTCACCCTCCTGTGGCATCTGTCACTCCTCCTCTTGTGCTCCAACTGTCTGTAAAGACTATCTTGTAACACCTTGAACACTTGAGTGTGCTTTTGTGTTCACACCTTTTCCCATTTATTTGACTGTGTGCATTAAGGGCTGGAACTATATATTTAATTTATTGTTTTTAATTGCTCTCGTTTTTGCTTTGGCTTCCACCACAGTACCTTGTATGGAATAGGTGCTTAGTGTTTGATTGTTTCTGAGTAGAATTGAAGCTATTATTCATGAAAGAGCTTTGCTTCATGCACTGATGGTTATAAACATCTGATCAGCCAAGGATGAGGTCTTGTCTTTGTTAAGATTATGGCCTCACAAGGAAAGCTACTATAGTTCATTAGTGAAGAGTTGAAACCATACAGGGTGACTTTGTGACCTGGATCTGTCGCTGGACCAATGGGTGGAGCCTCTAGGACGCTCGCCCTTAGTGACAACCTGGGACTGACACTAGGTGAAAAACTGAAATTCCAGCCAAAATAGTCTTAATATTTCTGTGTTGTGTGTGGATTACTTGGAATTCTGTATTTGCTTCTTACCACATTTATCTCATTTTATTGGTCTGACAAACCTATGAATTAGGAGCAGTTGTTTTACAGATGGGGAAACTGAGACAGGAAGATTTACATTTTAAAGTTCTAGAAAGTTGATTAAAAAATTTTCATTGCCTTCTTTGGGATTTGCTAAGTCACCTGAAATTGAGACTGTTAGCTAGATTTGTAAAGTCAGCCCACTGATTCTGTGTCTAGGAAGGATGGAGAAATTACATTTTTCTGAAAGGTAGACAAACTTACTGATTGATTAATGGATTAGTGATACACATCTTTAGTACTTTTTCTCATTCCTGTACATTTCTCTTCCAGAGATTCTGCTTGTTTTCTTTTGCATGCTTTTATAACTTAGGGTATTTATCCTTAAGTATACAGAACTCACCTATACTCAGAATTTTGTTACTCTTTTTTTTAAGCCAAGAAAGAGTTTGGCATCCTTGGAGCCCTTCTCAAAGCTCTGTTTGTATTAACTGCTGACCCCATGTGATATACAGAGCATCTGGCGGCTAGGGTGGAATTCTCAGCTGTCTCTCTTTTGTTATGTCCACAGAAGGAAATGTGAGTTTTATCTTACTGCTCAGGCAATGGTACATTCCTTTTTTGGTTCATGGGACTCGCCAATCTGGTTGTGGGTACATTTCCTACCATTCCTGTCATATTCTTGACTCTCATGAATACAAATTCCTTCTCAGAAAACTCTGGTATCCCTAAATTCTCCTTTGAGTAAAGGTTAAGTTCTGCTGACTTAGCCTATCCTGTCCTGTCCTGTCCTGTCCTGTCCTGTCCTGTATGGCTAAGACATCCCAGGCCAGTACTAAGGAGCTACTACTGTGGGTATTACAGGCACTGTTACTGTTGTTCCTTCATAAATTCCTGTTTTACTAGATCTCTGGGAAACTTGTGTTTTATTCTTACCACATCTCTGAGTATGATTATATGTTGTCTCTATCTTATTAAGTCTCAGAATTAAAGGTGCTTCTTCTCATTTACTGTGAGAAATGGGTGTTTTAAGAAATGTTGTACTGAAATTCTATCCCCAGTCCTTCTGGTGAGGATGGTATATGGTGTTGATTTTTCATTTGCCATGATGTGCGTGTGTATATTCATATGCAGTAGAGGTTGGTGGAATTGTATATTGTATTAAAATGGTAATCATAAGAGCATCCATTTATTCAACACCTGCTTATTCACTATACTATATGTCCTGCCGTCATTTTCTCATTTAATATTTGTGACAATTGCATGAGATAACTATCGTTTTCCATGTCTGAAAGATGGAGAAATGGGCTCAGGGAACCTCTGTCACTTGCTGAGGTCATACAGCTAGTAAATGATGATAGAATTCAAACCAGGCCTTCCTTGCTTGAGAAGCCCAGGTTCCTAATGATGTGTCAGGATATCGTTGTGGTGTCTGGTCTTAACCCTGCATGGTGTGGGAAGGAGGTTGGCTCTTGCCCAGAACTTTGGAAATACGGATATTGATGGGATGATTTAAGGCAGAATGAGACAGTGAGAAGTAGAATTATAATAGTTGGGAAGAAGAGGAACCATTTAGGGCCAGATGCTAGACCTTGGTAATCACTGGCACAGCGCTCTGGGGCCACTGGTTCAATGCAAACTTAAGTGTGCATTGGTATCACCACATTGCTGACCCACACTCTTAGAGTTTCTGGGCTCTAGGTTTGGAGAAAGACTAAAAGCCTGTACTTCTAGTGATTCAAAGTGTTTGTCTCCCAGGTAATGCAACAAACACTTTGTTGAGGAAAATTTTGTTGTAGGAGTCAAGTAGATAAGTAGAAACCGTGTCCCTCCAGGTCCCCAAGTGCGGCCCTTTGACCGAATCCACAGTTAGAATACATGTCTTTATCAAAACGACTTGTTCTGTAAAATTTGGATTTAGTTAAAAGGCTGCCCTCAAAGATCTGGAAGGTCACATAGTAGGTTCCCTACTCCTTTGTGAGGATTAAACATGGATTTAAACATGATAGTAATATCCAGCATTTATAGAGTATTTACTAAGTATAAGGCACTTAGAGAATTGCTTCACATATAATAAAACGTGTAATCTTCAACAGTTAAATATGGTTTGTTTGTTTGTTTGAGACACAGTGTCATTGTGTTGCCCTCTGTAGAGGGCCGTAGCATCACAGCTCACAGCAACCTCAAACACTTGGGCTTAAGCGATTATTTTTCCTCAGCCTCCCCAGTGAGTGGACTACAGGCACCCACCACAATGCTCGGCTAGCAGGCTCAGGCCAGGTTCAAACCCACCACCCTCAGTGCATGTGGCTGGCAGCCTAACTGCTGCGCTGTAGGTGCTGAGCCAACAGTTAAATATGTTGTTCTCACACGTAAACATCCTAGCACATAGCAGTTGCTCACAGTTAAATTTGTTGTTCTCGCATGTAAAGATCCTACTATAGAGCAGTTGCTCAATTAGTCTTCCTCCCTGACTCTTACCAGTAATTAAGAAGGCTTGGAAATACGTATAATGTACCCTAGACAGATTTTCATAAAACTAATGTATTTCTTTTTAAAAATTGGAATACTTAAAAAGGAAAACATCTCAAAACTGTTATTCATGTTAAATGGCTTTATTAGTAATACTTGATAAGAGAAATGATAAAATGATATTTTTTCTTACTACTATTATGGTTTTTAAGTACTGTGGGTCATTTAATGCCTATAGAGATATTTGTTATGAATTAGAAAGTTTAAGATGTGCCTGTAAAACTAAGCTGATGAATTTTTTAAACGTCTTTTACATTCCCTTATGACTGCATTTCAGAAGGTTTATAAAGCCAATTTGCCATCCAGTGAAAATTCTTCACCTATAATTAAGTCAAACTAAAAGAGAGTAAAATTTGTTGCTTTGTGTATTTTTGGCCTCTGTTTGAAAAATAGTATGTTTTACTAGAAGAGATTGAAAAGGGAGATAAAGATATGGAGATTTTGAAATGTAGTGTATTTTTATTTTCTCAGGAATGGATGGGACCATTTATTTTGTGCCTGTTGTATATGCTGGGTTCTTGGTATACTTTATTAAAATACTTTAGTACTTTATTTGGTGATGAGAGGATTAAGTAGTAAACCTTTATATTTATAAAACTTTTAAAACAATGCTTGCACACAGTAAGAATTTTATGCAAGAACCATTATAGTTTTATGCACTTCAGATATGGGAATGTACAATATAATATATGCAGTTTCTACTCTCTTAGAGATTGTCCAGCAGTTCCCCCAAAGGATTTAAAGTTGCTTCTACAAGAAACAGCTGTGTTGAGCACATGGCTTGAGGACACAGAGGTAGTAAGTAAGGGAAGAGGGAAGCTGGATCTGAGTCATGTGGTTTCAAAGCCCGTGGTCCTCTTCAGTATTGTAGGCTCCCCTTCCCAGCAGTGCCTCCTTTTCTGTCTTTGCAACTTCTCTTCTTTATCTTGTTGTAGTTGACAGTGTTGGACTTGCCAACTTTGAAATCTCTTTTCTGTGGTCTCTGTTGGTGGAATGACTGGTGGGCAGATGAGATTCAGCTGACCTGCTGGTGTGCCCTCCTTCGGCATTGCCCATGCACACATGCCTGTCATGCAGACCTGATGGGCTCCAGGACTCAGGGGGACCTTGTCTGCATGCAGTGGGTGAGGCCTAGTATGTGTCAGATCAGGCAAGGAGGCCTTTGCTCTCAGGAAGGGCCCCTGTTTCTACTCAGGACAGAGAGGCATTGTCTTTCTTGTTTCGTGCTTTCCCCTCTCCCTCTCATCAGTGCGACAGGTAAAGGGAGCAGCATGACTGAACAGTGCAACCAGTAGTAAGACTGAGCCTTCAGCATAACAGAGTAGCAGAGTACAGACGTTAGCATCTACTTCCTAGAAGGGCGAGAGGCATGGGGAGCCAGAGAGATGGATTTTATAGTAGTTAATCCCTTTCAACTCTTCATTAAATTTTTATTAAGAATTAATAAAAATAATAAAAATCTGTTATGTTGTCTGCACTTCAACCAATTATCTGGTCCTGTTTGAAAAATACTCTTTCAGGGCGGCACCTGTGGCTCAAAAGGGCCAGTGTCATGTGCTGGAGGTGGCGGGTTCAAACCCAGCCTCGGCCAATAAAAAAAGAAAAGAAAAGAAAAAAAATACTCTTTCAGCTTTGACTTCATCAGTCATTCCAACAGTGACAGAGAGTTGTGAAACATTTGTGAGGAGCGTTTGGGGGGAGAGTGTTCGTAAAGCCACCAGGGAAAGCCAACACCCTCCATCCAGTTTAGCTTTGCTTAACAAGATAAAATGAGAGGTAGGGTTGTGTGTTGAACCAAAAGGACTTTGTACTCTCAGTAGTTTGGTTTGGTTTTTTGACACTTGTGTCTTACTTTGTTGCCCAGGCTGGCCTTGACCTCCTGGGCACAAGCAGTCCTCCCACTTCTGTCTCCAGTAGTTGGGATTACAGGCAGGTGCCGCTGTGCCCAGCTTAGAACTATTAAAAACACTCTTCTTTTTAAGGGACATTTTCCATTAAGGGGACCACATATTAATTGATTTCCAAACTTCTTGAAATTTGATTCTTTTTCTATCTGGATTCTCAATCTCAATAGATTTTATGAGCGCCATCTGCTGGCTTTGTTTTAATGGACCAAATAGATGTGCCTGAAAATCTTTAAGAATTTGCTCGTATCTTCATGTTGCAAAATTATGAAGTTAGAAAATCATATGAATTTGGATTATAAGTAGTAGTAGGTGTATGTATTTAAGATAATAGTTTTATGTTAGCATTAGGAAGGGGATGCTGACCTAGTAGGAGAAACTCATGCCCACATACAGTTACAGGAATTCAAGACTAGGGATATGGGAAGCTCTGTCAGTACAGGTATGGACAGAGCTGTCATTGGCTGGGCACAGTGGCTTACACCTGTGATCCTAGCACTATGGGAGGCAGAGGCGAGAGGATCACTTAAGGCTAGGAGCCTGAGCATGAGTGAGACCCTGTCTCTATAAAAAATTAGCTGGTACTGCTTGCTGGTAGTCCTAGCTACTTGAGAGGCTGAGGCAGGAGGTTTGATTGAGCCTAGGAAGATGATACCGTTGCAGTCTAGCCTGGGTGACAGAGCAAGATCCTGTCTCAAAATAACCCCCCCCCCCCTCCAATTTTCCTTTAAAAAAAAAAAAAAACTCTGTCATTAACAGCAAGGTCAAGGTTTTTTTTTTTTTTTTTTTTTGAGACAGTCTCACTCTGTCTCCCTGGGTAGGGTGCTGTGGTGTCGCAGCTCACAAGCAAACTCAAACTCTTGGGCTCAAGCTGTTCTCTTGCCTCAGCCTCTGGAGTAGCTGGGACTACAGGCGCCTGCCACAACACCCAGCTATTTTTTGTTGCAGTTGTTTTTTAGCTGGCCTGTGCCAGGTTTGAACCTGCCAGCCTTGGTGTAATGTGGCTGGCGCCATAACCACGGTGCTACGGGAGCTGAGCCAAGGTTAATGTTCTTTTGTTACTTGGCCCCACACTGAGAGCGTGGACTCTGTGCTTGTCCTTGCACAACTTCCCTTTACTTAGGACAGCACCTGTTGTTAACATTTTATCCCAGTTGCTTTACTATTTGCACTCTAGCTGTTTACCTGAACACACGGACAAGTTTTCCCTAAACTCTGTTAGTAAGTTAAGTTGCATATATTCTGGCTCTTTATTTCTAAATTACTTCTATGTGTATTTCCTAAGAACAGGGATAATTTCTTACATAATCACAGTAGGGATCTTGGTTTTAGTAGTCATGTCTCTTATCCTTTAATCTGGAACATGTCACTGATTTTATCTTTTATGGCATTGACACTTTTGTAGGAAACAGCGTCCTCTCCTTTTTCTTAGTAGAACATTTCTCACTGTCTAATGTGTCCTTGTGATTAGATTGAGGCTTTACATGCTTGGTTAGAGTACTGCATAGGTTATGTTGTGCCCTTCTCAGGGTGCCGCTCTGGAAACACACTGTCCCACCTGGTGAAGGTAGTGGCAGATTTTACTGTATAAGTATTTTTCCCCTTCCTTGCAACTAATACAAAAGTCTGGTGAGGGGACACTTACAGATATTGTAAATATGAATCTTGTTGCTTGTCAGTATTTTCCCCTGTGTTGACCAGCCATTGGTAATTTTTTGCCAAGATCCGTCTTTCCCATTGTGGTTACAGAATGGTGATTTTATTACTCCTCCAGTTTCTCCGCATTTACCAGGTGGCTCTTGTCATTCTTCTGTACTTGAAGTCCTTCCTTCTGCAATCTATCTATCTTTAAATTAGCGTGGACTCTTGACTTCCTATTTTTTACAAAATTTCTTGTAATTTATTACTATTCTTAATTGTTTAGTCCTTGTATTATCCACAGGAAGCTACTTCCCTCTGGCTTCCTAAGTCCTTGAGATGGTCCTGTCATTTTTTTTTTTTTAGCACCTCTTATTTTCTGTCAAAGTAGAATGTTTGAGGCTCATCTTATACATACTCTAACCCAGGCTTAAAGCAACACCTCACAAAAGTTGTTACCTGCATCTGTTTTTCATGTTTATTTTTTCATCACTGTTCTTCTTGTGTAATCTTCCAAGGCTGTTTTAAGTAGAAGCAGATACTAGGTACTACTTCAGTAAAATAGGAGTCACATGGCTGAAATGCGGAGTTTGTTATTTGCTCTCAATGACTTCATAGGTGTGGGGAGAATACTCCTTCAAGGAAAACAGGTACTTTAATTCCAGTGTTTTTGGAATCTAAATTTCAAGTGCCTTTGAAGTGAACCAGGCCTTTTCCCTTGTTCTGGATGTTTTGAGCATAAAGTAGTGTGACTTAACATTTTTTAAAAAGGCACTAAATGTATGAAAGCAGTTTATATCTTATTTTTCCTTTGGGAGTGAAAAAAAGAGGTTGATGTTGAAAACTTTGTTAAAATGATTTCACCTTCTTAATGTTAGGCATCTTCCCTGACCCCAGAGGAAGACCCCGCTTGTCTTGGGGGATGGAAAGTCTCCCAGTGAGATGTTGGGTCTCATGTGGAGAGAAAATCCTTCCTTGATCTTGATATATTCTTAGAGTTCCAGGTTAAAATAAAAAAATAAAAATAATTATAATAATAATAGTTTTTTAAAAATTTCTAAATAATTTAAGCTGTGGGCCATAAGGTCCTTATTGTAATCACTCAACTGCTGTGGTTCCACTCTACTGCAGAAGTAGCCATGTATAAATGAATGGGCATGGCTGAGTGCCAATAAAACTTTCATTTGTGGACACTGAAATTTGAATTTCATATTTTTCGTTTTATAAGGCCTTCTTTTTTCTCCTCAACCATTAAAAAATTAAAAAAAAATTTTTTTCAGCTTGTGAGTCCCACAAAAACAAGTGGTTGAGGGGTTGGACTAGGTTTAGGCTTATGGGTTATGGTTTGCCACCTTCCTTGTGCTGTAAAGGAAGAAACTTCTGCACTTTTATTTGCACTTTTTTCAGGTTATGATAGTATTTTAATACTTTAAGAAATTGACTCTGCCAGCCACATACACCTAAGGTGGTGGGTTCGAATCCAGCCCGAGCCTGCCAAACAACAATGATGGCTGCAACCAATAAAAAATAGCCAGGCGTTGTGGCGGGCATCTGTGGTCCTAGCTACTTGGGAGGCAGAGGCAGGAGACTCGCTTGAGCCCAGGAGTTGGAGGTTGCTGTGAGCTGTGATGCTAGGGCACTCTACCCAGGGGGACAGCTTGAGGCTCTGTCTCAAAAAAAAGGAATTGACTCTTTTCATATGCCCTGCAGGCATCTTAACTATTCACATCATGCCAAAGGATATTAAACATTTTCTAGCCTAAGCTTTTCAAAAATGTTTCCAAGAAAAGGTCTTATGTACACGGTGAAAGTGTAGTTCTGAGTAGTGACTGAAATCAGCATTCATTCTATTTTACCAACTGTGAGAGTCCTTGTGTTAGGGTGCCTTAGAATGCTCTACTTCCAAAAACAGTTATTGTGTTAATAAGTAACTTTTTAACAAAGTAAGTTGAAGCTTGGAAATTATAGTTCATTCTCACTTTATGTTGCATTCAGCAGATTTTTGGCACCTTACCGTGTGTTGAGTGTTGCACAAGGCACTCGGGATAAGATACAGACTTAGGGATTTGGGAAATACTCAAGTTCTATTTCCCGAATTTACTACTGGAGCATTGCCGTTAATGAATTTGGTACCCAAGTTGACTTTATGATTTTCCCTTTTTACTTTTAAGTGAAAAACTATCTTCTGCTCAATTATGTTCCCGTGCTTAATAAGTTATGGCCACAGGGTGGCATGGTTCTCTTACAGTTTTTAATTGTTGCCAAAAAGGAACAGAAACAAATGCTAGATGTGATGAGAATTCATGCCTGTAATTATAATGCTAAAACATATTGTCTTTGTCTAAAATGGTTTTTCCCTAGTGTATTATTTAGATTTGCATAATATTAAATCTCAGTGCTTTTAACCTTGATGTTTTAAAATCTTTTGTTATGGTTACAACACAAATTATGTAGTATTTATAATTGGGAGAATGGTAATTAGGGCTGCATTTTATAGTCTGTATTTAAGTTAGCCACTTGTCCTGATTTAAAAACATATAAAAATTGCTAAAGAAAATTTGCAATATTCTTTATTGGTAAAAGACAAAGGTAGCTGTCTTACTTTCTAAATAGTTGCATTGTCGTGGGTGAAATTGTTGGCTTAAGATTTTTGTCTGATTCCAAGGGCTTAATGTTGGGGTAGATAAAGAAGAGCAGCTGTGCCACATGGTCAGAAAACACAAATTGTTAGAAAAGCCATATAACCATAGACCTGGCTCGGCGCCTGTGGCTCAATCGGCTAAGGCGCCAGCCACATACACCTCAGGTAGTGGGTTCGAATCCCCAGCCCGGGCCCGCCAAACAACAATGATGGCTGCAACCAAAAAATGGCCGGGCGTTGTGGCGGGCGCCTGTGGTCCCAGCTACTTGGGAGGCTGAGGCAGGAGACT
>CAUYQV010067630.1:0-13336 GCA_963574575.1 Galagoides demidoff | reverse complement strand
ATAGTCTTTTCCCAGGCCAGTACCTTCAAGTGTTTTTCCAGTATTTCATGTATTTTTATTGTTTTATGCCTTAGATTTAGATATTTTATCTATCTCAAATAAATTTTAGTGAGTGGTGAAAGGTGTGGATCCATTTTTAGTCTTTACATGCGGTTATCCAGTTCTCCCAGCACTGTTTACTGAATAGGGATTCTTTCTTCCAGTGTATGTTCTTGTTTGGTTTACCAAAGATTAGGTGGCTGTAAGATGTTTGTTTCATTTCCTAGTTTTCTATTTGGTTCCAAATTTCTAGATCTCTCTTTTTGTGCCAGTACCCTGCTGTCTTGATGACTATGGCCTTGTAGTACAGCCCAATGTATGGTAGGCTGATTCCACCAGCTTTGTTTTTATTACTAAGCATGGCCTTAGCTAGTCATATTCTTCCTGGTTCCATAAAAAACAAAAGAATTATTTTTTCCAAGTCTTTAAAGTATGATGTTGGTATTTTAATGGGGATTTCATTGAATCTGTGGATTGCTTTGGGAAGTATAGACATTTTAACAATGTTGATTCTTCCCAGCCATGACCATGGTATGTCCTTCCATTTTTATTTCTTTTCTTAGGGTTACATAATTTTCTTTATAGAGATCCTTCACCTCTTTTGTGAGGTATATTCCTAGGTATTTCATTTTCTTTGAAACTACTGTGAGGAGAATTATGTCCTTGATTGTCTTTTCATCTTGGCTGCTGTTCTTGGCATATATAAAGGCTACTGATTTGTGGAGATTAATTTTATATCCTGAGACCTTACTGTATTTTTTGATAACTCTTATGATTGAGCCTTTGGTCTCCTCTAAGTATAACATCATATCATTGGCAAAGAGGAAGAGTTTGACCTAATGTACCCCCATTGGGATGTCCTTTATTTCCTTCTCTTGCCTGATTGTATTGGCTAGAACTTCCAGCACTATGTTGAAATAGTAATGCTGATAGAGGACAACCTTGTCTGGTTCCAGTTCTAAGTGGAAAAGCTTTCAGTTTTGCCCCATTGAGTATAGTACTAGCTGTGGGTTTGTTGTAGACAGCTTTGATCAGTTTAAGAAATGTGCCACCTATACCTGTATTCTTCAGTGTTCTAATTAGAAAAGGATGCTGGGTTTTATTAAAGGCTTTTTCTGCACATATTGAGAGGATCAGGTCTTCATTTTTTCTTCTTTTGATATGGTATATTCAAAAACCACAGTTTTATAAATAAAAGTTAAAAACAAGAATCATACTAACCTTATACTAAACAGCAGTAGTTAATACTTACTTTAAATAACAATAATCACCATAACCCATGATCTGTTACAAACAATCACTGACATAACCCATGATCCATATAACAACATTCCAATTCAGAAGTTAATCTCCTTAATCTACTGACTTAAGCCATTCAAGATATACAATTTTAGGTTAAAACCATATTTACAGAACAACAAGGATGGGAAACATGAGGTAAAGGTCACATAGGACATAACTGGCCAGACCATTTGTGTCATTTCAGCCCTAACCTGACTAACTCCATCTTATTCTCACTATATGTGCTGTCAACCTGATTTATAAGCCAGAGGATAGAAAACAACCAATACCCAAAAAAGTAGTACTCAATAAATATGTACTGGAAAATGCAACATTAGAATATTAAAACCTATGGGACAGCACCTGTAGCTCAGTGGTTAGGGTGCTGGCCACATACACTGAGGCTGGCCATTTGGAACCTGCCTGGGCCAGCTAAAACAACAATGACAACTGCAACAACAACAACGAAAATAGCTGGGCATTGTGGTGGGTGCCTGGAGTCCCAGCTACTTGGGAGGCTGAGGCAAGAGAATCACTTAAGCCCTAGAGTTTGAAGTTGCTGTGAGTTGTGACACCATGACACTCTAACCAAGGTAACTTAGTGAGACTCTGTCTCAAAAAAAAAAAAAGACTATCATAACCTATGAAAAATACAGATTGTATTTTTTTTTATATCTATGATAGTTTCAATAATAAAGTTTAGGAACAAATGTATTCCTATTCCTCTGAGCATTTAAAAATTTCATCTCTATCTCAATAAATCATCATAACAACCTATTTAAAGAAGGTCATAAAATTCTTATTCTTAGAAAAAAAAAAATATTGAGCCTAAAACAAGGAGTTTGGCCATGAACAATTAGCTGTTTGTTACAGAGGTAGAACATGTTCTGAGTTCAGGAAATTTTCCATTTTTTTCAAGCTAATTCTAGTTAATGTAATGAGGACTATTTCACTTTACTTATTTTCTTCAATCTTTAGAAGCTGTATAAGAAATTTGTAGAGATTAAAAATTTGATCTGTATGGGATAACTTTCTGATATCACCTCTTATATTTTCTGAAATACTCTAATAACTTAATATATTTGGTAAATGTATTTCATATCAGTATTAAAACTATGATTCTATTTATTCTTTACACGTAGCATTCAACAGAAAATTTTGGAATATAAGGCAAAAATTAAACCTCTAACTCCTGAACAAGGTAAGACTTCTGATAATGAATTACTCTGGTAATTATCAGTAAGAGTAGGAAGTTCTGAATACAAAAGACCAGTTACCAAAAAAGCGTAAATTTTATGTATTTTTTCTTCATTTGTTCCTTCTAAGCCTAGAGTTCAGAATTGTTTAGGAAGTCAGTTGCAGATAACTTAGAATCCAAAACAATATTGTCTGAAAACAATTCATTTAATTAGTTATGGCCCCTAAAATCTTACATGAGATTTTTGTATAAATAAGAAAAAAGATGTGAAAGTTAGAATGTTGAAAATTTCCTCTATCATCACACTGTAATGAGTTGAACCTATTAATAAAATGAATCCTCCACTTAATTTTTATAATAGGGGATTTAAGTTCATCAAAAGAATATTAATTACTGTTTACCCTCAAAAAACATGGGGGTTATAGTCAAACATCTGCATGTAACATTTTTGGGGGAAGACAGGGTCTTCCTCTGTTGGCCAGGGATGCATCATCATAGCTTACTGCAACTTCAGACTCCAGGGCTCCAGTAGTCCTCCTGCCTGAGCCTCCTGAGTAGCTGGGAATATATGAGATTTTTGTATAAATAAGAAAAAAGGTGTACAAGTTAGAATGTTGAAAATTTCCTCTATCATCACACTGTAATGAGTTGAACTTGTTAATAAAATGAATCCTCTGATTAATTTTTATAATAGGGGATTTACATTCAGTAAAAGAATATTAATTACTGTTTACCCTGAAGAAACATGGGGGTTATAGTCAAACATCTCCATATAACATTTTTGGGGGGAGACTGGGTCCTCTGTTGGCCAGGGATGCATCATCATAGCTCACTGCAACTTCAGACTCCTGAGCTCCAGTAGTCCTCCTGCCTCAACCTTCTGAATAGCTGGGAATATAGACATATACTACTGTGCCCAGCTACTTTTTAAAATTTTTTATATAGTTGGAGTTTTGTTTTCTTGTTCAGGTTGGTCTCAAACTCCTGGTCTCAAGCAATCCTCACATCCTTTCAAAGTTCTGGGACCTTTGTATAACATTTGGCTCTCTACAAACTATTAATAGCCTATTGTTGACTGAGAACCTTAGTGAATGAAACAATTACCACATTCTTTTGTGTGTGTTATCTACCACATTCTTACAATGAAGAAAGAATCTTGTATTCTTATAATAAAGCTAGTGGAAGGAAATTATGAAGAAGAAAGAAAGGAATAAAAAGTATATTTACTGTTCATTAAATGGAAGTGGGTTATCATAAAGGACCTCATCCTCCTGGTCTTCACATGGAATAGGCTGAGAGGGGGAAGGGGAGAGATTGGTTTTGCTGTCTGCAGGTGGCAGAGGTGAAACAAAATCTGCACATAAGTGGACTCTGCAGGTAACACCCTGTTGTTTAATGGTCAACTGTATTTCATAGTGCTATCTGTCTCTAAAAACATACTTTCTTAAGCCTAGGAACTCAACAATAAACAATACTTTTGTGGTACCTTAAGTAAATAGTCATAAAAACTACCAAACATATCCAGTGTGGGCTAACACTAACGCTGAGTATTTCTTAATGATACCTTCTGAGTAGGAATGTCAGGAGGGCAATCCCTTGTTGAGAAGCACAAGTTATATATTCTTATACCAACAAGATCTTATTATTATTGAATTCATTAACCAAAAACTGAAATTGAATAAGACATATTTACTTAGTTATAATAAGGTGTGTCTTCTATGTGCTAGGTAATTGTCATGATAACCATAATTATGTTAGAAGAAGATACTCTGTTGCCATTAGCTAGAGGTTTTGCCTCCTAAATATTACAAATGCACTACTCAGAGTAAACAATGTATAATAAAGGTACAAAAATGTTTTAGTAACAAAAGTGCTATTTAGGGGCTATCTCAATGCGACATCAAATGCATTATACAATCTGAACTATAACATAGTGTATATTTCTGAAAGAACTTCTGTATCAGCTTTCTCAAGTTGTAGAAGAAAAAGATGGAGTAGGCTGGGCTTGGTAGCTCATGCCTGTAATCCTAGCACTCTGGCAGGATTTCCCCACACTTTCTTTGAGGATTTTTATTGTTGCATGACGTAGATTTAGATCTTTTATTTATCTTGAATAATTTTTGTAAGTGATGAGAGTTTCAGGCCCAGTTTCAGGCTTTTACATGTTCTCATCCAGTTCTCTCAACACCATTTCTTGAATAGGGATTCTTTCCCCTAGTGTTTGATCTCTACAGCTGAAAGTCTGGTAATGATATGCCCTGGCTTTGTTTTCATTAGTAAGAATTGCTTTGGCTATACAGTTTTTTTTTTTTTCCGGTTCCATACAAAATGAAGAATTCTTTTTTTCCAAATCTTGAAAGTATGATGATGGTATTTTAATGGCAATTGCATTGAATCTGTAGAATACTTTGGGAATTACAGACATTTTAACGATGTTGTTTCTCTCTAGCCAAGAGCATGGTATAACCTCTACTATTTTAATATCCTCTGCTATTTCTTCTCTTAGGGTTTTGTAAGTTTCTTTATAGAAGTCCTTCACCTCTTTTGTGGGGTATATTCCTAGGTATTTCATTTTTTCTGAGGCTACTGTGAAGGCAATTGTGCCCTTCATTATCTTCTCGTCTTGGCTGTTATTGGCATATACAAAGGCTACTGATTTATGGAGATTAATTTTATATCCTGAGACCTTACTGGATTTTTTGATCACTTCCTGGTTGGATTGTTGTGGTTCTCTAAGTATAAGATCATATCATTGGCAAAGAGGGAGAGGTTGACTTCTTGTGCTCCCATTTGGGATGCCGTTTATTGCCTTCTCTTGCCTGATTGTATTGGCTAGAACTTCCAGCACTATGTTGAATAGTAGTGGTGGTAGAGGACAATCTTGTGTTTGTTCCAGTTCTAAGTGGAAAAGTTTTTGGTTTTACTCATTCAGTATAATATTCACTATGGGTTTGTCATAGATGACTTCAATTTAAGAAATGTGCCACCTATGCCTATATTTTTAAGTGTTCTAATTAGAAAAAGATGTTGAGTTTTATTGAATGCTTTTTCTGCCTCTATTCAAAGGATCATATGATCATTGTTTTTGCTTCTGTTGATATGGTGAATTACATTATGGATTTTCATTTGTTGAACCAGGCTTGCATCCCTGGGATTAATCTTACATGATTGTGATTAATGATTTTTTTTGAACTTTTTTTTTTCTAGTTTTGGGCTGGGGTCAAGTTTGAACCTGCCACCTCCCATATATGGGGCTGGATCCTTCTCACTGAGCCATAGGTGCTGCCTAAGTAATGATTTTTTTTTTAATGTGTAGCTGTAATCTATTGGCTGGGATTTTACTGAGAATTTTTGCATCTATATTCATTAGTGAAATTGGTCTGAAATTTTCCTTTTCAATTGGATCTTTTATTGGTTTTGGTATCAGGGTAATGTGTGCTTCATAGAACATGTTGGGGAAGATTCCTTCTTTCTCATTTTTTTTTTGGAATAATTTCTGTAGTATAGGTATAAGATCTTCCTTGAAGGTTTGATAGAATTCTGGTGTGAAGCCTTCTGGACCATGGCATTTGTTCTAGGGTCATATTTAAGTCCTTTGTATCTTTATTAGTTTCTGTTTAGAGGATGTGTCCAGTTCTGTCAGGGGGATGTTAATGTCCCCAGCTATTATGGTGTTATGGGGATGTCATATTACTCAGACCCTTAATGATCCGTTTCATAAATCTGGGAGCATTTAAGTTGCATAAATATTTAAAATTGAAATGTCTTTGTGTTGTATTGTTCCTTTTAACAGTATAAAGTGTCCAACTTTGTCTTTCTTTTTTTCTTTTTTAAAAATTTTTATTTATTGTTGATGATTCATTGAGCTTACAAATAACTAAGTTACACTAATTGCATTTGTCAGGCACAATCCCTCTTATACATGTGTTTTTCCCCAAGAGGTGTGCCAAACACCATGATCCCTCACCATCTCCCTCCTTCCCTCTCTCCCATCTTTGTCTTTCTTAATTTTAGTTGCTTTAAAGCAGCTTATATCTGAAAATAAAATTGCAACCTCTCCTTTCTTCTGGTTTCCTTTTGCTTCCTTTTCTTTTTCCTTTTGGGTTTCCAACCAAAATTTTAAAAGTCTACATATTGCTTCTCAGATATCCAAGGAAGACTGTAAGCTATTTGAAGACTGCCTCTTCTTGTGTTACTTATTGATTCTGAACTACAAATATTTTTATGTATTATTTACCTTGTTTTTACTGTGGCAGGAGCAACCTTGATTAAGGATACACATTCTGTTTGTCAAAAAGAAGAAATGGTTGAAGATCATTTTTCCACCTTCACTGAAGTCCAGCCATTTATTCCAGGTCCTCAAATGACCTTTGTCAACCTTTCTCATACAGAGGTAAGTTGTCTTCATAAAGCCTTTTTTTAGGATATTTATTTATATTTTATTAAATCCTAACTGTGTACATTAATACAATTATGGGGTACAATGTGATCTTTTTTCACACACCATCCTCTTGATTCTCATAATGATGAGAAACATCTAAACAACAAAAAAGTCCTCATAATCATAAGAGAAATCATATAGTGACAAGACAGAGATGTGCTTAGCATTCAGAATTAGGAAAGCTAGTAGGACAAAGCTTAAACTTATCATTATGGAAGTAAAGTATTATAAAGCAAACAAAAATAACAGCTCAACAGATATGGAGAGGAAGAGGGGGATGAACAGAAAGAATTCATTGAGGAAGGGCAAGATCAATATAAATATTGAGTAAGAAGGTCAATGTGAAGGAGATTATTATGAAAACACAACAACAGCTGGGCGTTGTGGTGGGTGCCTGTAGTCGCAGGTACTTGGAGACTGAGGCAAGAGAATCACCTAAGCCCAGGAATTGGAGGTTGCTGTGCACTGTGATGCCAAGGCACTCTACCAAGTGTGAAAAAGTGAAACTCTCTCTCTCTAAAAATAAAAAATAATAAATAAAAACATAACAGAAATAGTGGAATTAAATATGGGCATGATCTCTGTATAAGATATGACAGAAATTATTTTAGAAATAACTTAGTAAAAGAAAGCCAGGTAATGAAATCATGTTTGGATTTCTCTGAATGACTTATAACTGATATTAATGGGGAACCTAACGAAAACTTAATGATGGCTATAGTAACATTAATCTGTTTTACATTTACAAATAGCTAGACAATATTTCAAAAGTTCCTAGCATGAAGGAAAGATAAATATCTAAGGTGATGGCTCCCCAGCCACACGCTGGGAGGCCACAGGTTAGAGTCCTCCGTGGATGATGGCCGTGGCTGGACAGGCATTAAGGAAGGCAGTGAGGAGAGTGCCAGATGCAGCAAGGGGGCTGGAAGAAATGTGGATCCAGATGCAGAGGGTGTTTGGAGCCCAGACATTGAGCAGAGCTTCCAGGAGGAGGCATTGGCCATCTACCTGTCCTATGGCTGTCAGAAAATCATCTTGTCCTACAAAGGCAAGATAAATGATCAGAATGAAATAATTACCTGTGACGTCAAGCCAAGAATGCAGGTCTGAATAGGTAACCAGGTCTTAGTCTCATCCAGGTTTTAACTTGAAGGAAATCAAGGGAAATCTAGTCCAAGCTAAAGGACCAGGTTTCCGAGGACAAGGCTTTCCAAACCATGGCTACCATGTCCTCAGCCCAGCTCACCAAACTGGGTCCTCCTGGTCCTCAGGCCTCTGAACTTTTCCAGTTTTGCTCAGGGGCTCTAGACCTCTCTGCAGTGTTTCAGATGTGAAGCCATTTCCTTGTCATTGACTTCCGCATCTATTGACCAGGGTATTGGTCCACTTAACTCCTCTCACCCCTGCCTCTACCTGCCCCATTACCCCAAACCTGGCAGGCTTGTGCCCTGGGCACTGCCTGGTTGTAGCTAATAGAGGTCTCAGGCTGTGTGGAACCGCCAAATGCACCTGATTCACACCAGAGGCACCTGTTTGCACACATCACCCAGCATTGCCCCAGCCCTGGAGTCCCCCCACTTGAGACTGTGGATGTCCAGCAGATCAATTACACATTCCCTAAGAAAAAGGTGGTCTTCAAGAACTGAAGATCATGGCTTACCCCACATCTTTTTCCTGGTCAAGTTCTGGGCAGACTTGAACCGAGGCCCAAGTGGTGAGAAGGCCAGGGTTAGGAGTGGCAGCAGTAGTAACAGTGGTGGCTTTGACAGATGAGCAGCCAGTATGAAAGCCTGGGGCACATGACCCTCACATGCTCCTCCAAGGTCTGCTCCTTTGACAAACAGGTGGTGGAGAAGGTGGAGACAGAGTGGGCCCAGGTGGAGGATGGAGATTTGTGTACTGCCTGTTGTGCTTGCCCCTCTGGGAGTACCTAGTGAATTTCCTGTACTAGTTGTGGCAGCTGGCTGAGTGATACATGATGAACAGCATCCTTGAAAACTTCGCCATCTTCCTCTGTTTGTGGTGACAGAGACTCCCAGGAATTTTTGCTGTGTATCACTTATGTCTTTAAGGTCTACAATAGTGAACATGGGGCCCACCACCACATTTACTGTCTGGTCTGGGACTGAAGGGGTACCCTCAAATTGGCTGACCCCTGTATATCCTCTTGGCAGGAAGGACCCTCCAGCTCTCCTCATGCTTTGTATTTAAGGAGAGAGCATTTATTTATTCTAAGCAATAGGGAACACCAAAACTTGGTTGGTGAGGTGAATGGGGAGGTGGACAGAGGAAAGAATAGACTCTGATAGTGGAACCACACAGGGGGTTTCTGAAAGGACAGATCACTTAAGAACATCAGGGATTAAGGATAGGAGTGAGACCACCTCCTTATACACTTCTCAGCCTCTGACAGGCCCCCCTGGCCCCTCTCTTCTGGATGTTTTGGAGAGCCTTCGTTACACACTGGCTTGTCTTCCTTCCTGTTTTCCAGCTACTGGCCCCCCAAATTTCTACCTCTCCCTATCACCCTTTTTGCTATAAATATTAACCCTATTTGTGTAGGATCAGAGCCAGGTGAACCCTGGAAATATTTTTAATATAATGAGCTATTTATAAGGGTTATGGCTTATCTCAGCTGCAGGAGAAATGGGGAAAGGCTTTGTAACTCATCCTCCTCCTTCTCAGTGAACAGTGGATTCTACTATTGTGTTTCCTCCTTTGCTGACTCCAAAGTCTATTGGTTTGTGTTATGACAGAGGATAAAGCTATTTTAACAACAAAAAATATATATATAAAAACGTATATGTGCATATATATTTTAGGTGATGAATACCCTTATATTAAGTTGATGATATCAGTCTGTGAAATTATCATGTGTACCCCCAAAATATGGACCCCTATTATGTATCAATTACAAATATTAAAAAATAGCTCGGTACTATTTCCTCAGTGGATAGGGTACTGGCCACATACACTAGGTCTGGCAGGTTCGAACCTGGCCTGGGCCTACTCAACAATGACAACCACAACAAAAAAATAGCCTGGCATTGTGGGCGGCACCTGTAGTCCCAGCTAGGTGCAAGGCTGAGGCAAGAGAATTGCTGATGCCCAAGAGTTAGAGATTGGAGGTATGATGCCACAGCACTCTACCTAGGGGGACATAGAGAGACTGTGTCTTAAAAAAATAATAATGATAATAAAAGACATTTTTTTATTCATTTTTTAGAAAAAAACATGTTTATTCTGTGTGATTATCTTTCCTTTTTTGGGTTATTACATTTATGAATAACCCCCAAAAGTTTTCTTCTCCTTGAATTGCTTATGATAGCCTGAACATCAATCTTCTTTTTAAGGTTTATTCTCTTTATCTTGGTAGTATCTGTAAAGAAAGGAATTTTAGTCCTTATTATTTCTTTCCAATTTAATGAAATGTTATCTTATATTTAACCTAGTCAAACCTATGTTCACAGATTACGCAAAATGAAACCTCTTTTAGAATTATTAAATGAATTATTAATATTTGACTCTTCTGGCTTTCATTTAAGTTTTCTAACAGTGTTTAGTATATTCTCAACTTACTTAACTAATTTATCTTACTATTTGATGTAATTTTGGTAGCTGAACTTTTTGCAAATAAAAAGGGAAAATAAATAAGCATTTATATTTTTGTTAACTAAAATTAAAATTTCTGTATCCATTAAATGTGAAAAGAGATTTTAAGCTCAAACCTCTTAAACCAATTAGTCAGTTGTTTATTTTGGTGATTTTTCTCATTTTTCTCATTCATGTTGTGCTTGTGAAATCTCTGTAATGGACACAGATCTTCACACATCCAGTGAATGTAATTGGATTTGATTAAAGAATCATTAAATAAACTACCTAAATTTATAGAAGCACAAGGTAGTAAAAATTGCCAAAGAGTATACAAAATTATCTCTGGAAGGTCACTTCTTACTTTTACAAATATGTCCAGCAATGCAGACATTTTATTATTCTCAAGAAGCTTTATTAACTTTAGCATTCATACTTGTCAAACCTTGTACATAAAATCTTTTATCATTAAAACCCAATAATTCTGTTGGCTCAAGGTTTTAGTCCATTTCTTCTTTCCTTATGTGATTATCAGGTCCTGCTGGAAAATCATGGATATATTGGGAGATGTCTAAATCTTCAACTTAGATAATCATAGGTTTTTTAAATTCTAGATACTTTCTTCAACTTTCTTTTTATTCTTGAGGATTCATTGAGGGTACACAGAACCAGGTTACATAGATTGCTTTGTTAGATAAGGACCCTTGCCCTGTCCCCAAAAGGCATACCACACCCTTGTCCCCCTACCTTTCTTTACATTTTAATGACCATTCCATCAGGTGTCAACAGACAGAGTTATTGTATGTTGTTGACAGAAGAATAAGAAAACCATGTGAAATTCAAACTAGGGTTTTACATTTCTTTCTTACATCATAGTAGTACTTAAAATGCCCTCATAATTCTCTAATCATATCAGCATTTCTCTTCTACAAGTCAGAATTTGTAGGGCTAATTATTGAAAGAGAGTTTTCTTGCAGCATCTTGAATTGGTGTTTTTGAGTTAAGTATTTTCTTCAATTTAAATAATGCACATAATAACAAGAAATAAATATTTGCATACATTAATAAAAGTGTATTATTTCTTTAAAAATGTTAAAATATAAAATTTTAATCCTGTGGTTCTATTTCCTGCTCTTGTTCTCATTTTCCAAATGTCAGAGTTCTGTTGGATTTGCAGTTATATAGTTGTGCCAGTTTAGTGTATCTTACACATACTCATGTTCTTAACACCATATGCTTTTCATGAGTAAGATCATCTCTTCCTAAAGTATTTATCTAGATCTATCTCCTATGTCCCTTGGGTGCTTAATAGTTGACATATTGGCCTTTAAGGACTGAAGACATTGTACTTAACCATTCCCTTAGTTCCTTAACTCTTTGTGACCTGTTTTGTCATCAGATTTTCCTATTCTACTAA
Organism: Galagoides demidoff; assembly: GCA_963574575.1. Classification (NCBI taxonomy): domain Eukaryota; kingdom Metazoa; phylum Chordata; class Mammalia; order Primates; family Galagidae; genus Galagoides; species Galagoides demidoff. The sequence continues at coordinate 1,369 of CAUYQV010067630.1, read as the reverse complement.
ATAATTAATACCTATTAATAACACCTAGTCAGTAGCACTGAAACATGAAGTTAGTGTAAATCTTCTACTTTAGCTCTACTGCAGATCACCAGTCTGGTCACTCACCATTACCATTGTTCATAGCTGGTTACCTTTCTGACCTATGATTTTGAACAGCTCTTTCTGATTTAGTCCTGTGTTCATCTATCTTCACATTGCTGCCAAGGTGACCTTTTGAAAATATGTTTGTGATGGCCTGACTTATCTGCTTATTGAGTAGGTCCCATTACAAGAAAGGGAAAGTTTACACCTCTTCTGACACCTGTCTTTTGTAGCTTGGCCTGATTCTCCCATGTCATCTCTAAAACCTGTTCCTTGTCACTAGGTTGCAGTTTTACCACATTACTTTCATAACCCTTATTTGCCTTGTGGTTTCATTCCTCATCCTTTTGCTCCTGCTCCTCTGTCTAAAAGCCCTTCACACTCTCACTGTGCATGTGGTGTCTTTGAAAATTTGCCTCTATCTTTGCTGCATTTCCTAAGCTTCCTGGGAAGAACTAACTCCTCCTCCATTGTATCCTTACTATACTTTATTTACTGTAATTGCAGACTCATGAATTACACTTTTCTTATTTGTTTTCATTGCCCCACACCCTTAAATATAGTACAGACTCTGTCTTCTGTTTCTATGTTCAAATTATTCTCCCAGATACTGCGTATGCTTGATAAACATAATAAATGTGTGTTGTTTTGCTAACAGATTGGTGTGTGAGTGAATAAATACTTTTCCTGAAGTTGACTTTTCTTTTTCTCAATAGGAAGGAGCAAGAGAGTCAGAAGTTGGAGACAATACCAACACTATTGGTATTGTTGACAGTGCTATACAAAAGGAAACAAGTAATGACAATTTTATTTTTGTGTAAAAAAATAATAAGAGGTGGTAAGTTAGGGGAAATATCTGAAAATTTTTAGTGATCACATGCTATTATGAAATAAAAACCAATAATGGGTATTGGTTTAATGTCCATTCCTTTTATTTATTGTATTTTTTCATTAAATCATAACTATGTACATTAATGTATTTATGGGGTACCATGGTGCTAATTTTATATACAATTTGGAATGGTTAAATCAAGCTGGTTAGGCTCGACGCCTGTGGCTCAATCGGCTAAGGCGCCAGCCACGTACACCTGAGGTGGCGGGTTCGAATCCCCAGCCTGGGCCAGCCAAACAACAATGATGGCCGCAACCAAAAAATGGCCGGGTGTTGTGGCGGGCGCCTATGGTCCCAGCTACTTGGGAGGCGGAGGCAGGAGACTCGCTTGAGCCCAGGAGTTGGAGGTTGCTATGAGCTGTGATGCCATGGCACTCTACCCAGGGGGATAGCTTG
>CAUYQV010067629.1:0-26282 GCA_963574575.1 Galagoides demidoff | reverse complement strand
CACCCATTCCCCCCCACTTCTCCCTCCCCCCTTCCCCACATTCTTAGGCTATTTGGTTATAGCTTTCATATAAAAGGTATAAATTAGTTTCATAATAGGGGTGTGTACACTGGATACTTTTTCCTCCATTCTTGTACAAGTGAATCTCTCTAAGAGTAGAATGAGAACGTTTTAAAATAATAACTGAGAAAATGACATGAAGGCTGTGTTGATCAGTTTGATGGAAGTATTTCGGATTGCATGCGAAAACCCCACACTGTATCCCAGAAGTGCATTAATGTACACAGTTACCATTCAATTAAAAAAAAAAAAAAGAAAGAGAGATGTGTGTGTCTGAAGTACCTGTAATATATTATTGTAGTCATGTTTAGACAGCTAGAAATGTTGATCAGGAAGATGCATGAAAAATTCAAATGAGGTATAAAATCAGAAGCAGAGTTAGAGATTAGAGAGACCTCAAGGAAAAAGAGAAAGAAAGGGAAGACTTCCGAGGGAAGCTGGTAAGGAGAAGGGACGCATTCTACCCGTCCCACTACTCTGCCACTCTTATCTTTATATTCCCGAAGAAATGAAAAATTAATTAGATAAAAAGGGGTTCTCCTGGGAGGGGATACACAGCAACATCATATTTAGAAACAGCCTTCCCCTTGCCTCCACCTCTATCCTTGACCTTGCTTTGTTTTCTAACTAACGTTTCTCACTGTCTGCTATCAAATATATTCATATGTTTGTTTGTTTATTATCGGACTTCTCCCTTTTGGGATATATAATTCATGAGGTTCAAGATTTAGATGCTTCCATCATTACAGTATTCCCTGCCCTCGAAAAATAAGGGTTGAATGAATAAAAGTTCAACATGACAAAACTTTAAGAAACTTCAGTTAGGCTCAGCATCAGTAGTTCACTGGCTAGGGTATACTGAGGCTGGCAGATTCGAGCCCAGCCTGGGTCATCTAAACAACAATGACAACTGCAACCCCAATTTAGCCAGGTGTTGTGAAGGGCAACTGTCGTCCCAGCTGCTAGGGAGGGAGAGGCAAGAGAAGCACTTACGCCCAAGAGTTAGAGGTTGCTGGGAGCTGTGACGCCATGGCACTCTACCTAGGGCAACATAGTGAGACTCTATCTCAAAAAAAAAAAAAAAGAAAAAAAGAAAAAGAAATTTCAGTTAAATATAGGACAGACCTAGAGAAAGTGAAAAGGGCAGTGAGAATCTTCTGGAAATTCCATTACTCTAGACATTCATGGAGGATGCAGGTCAATTTATCTAATAATAGTGGGGAGAGTAGGTTGGAGGGTTGGAGAACAAAGGTAAACAATACACAGTTGGACCTCTGGTGAGGCCTCCAAATACAGCAGACACCTCACCCAGCTGGCCTCTGATACAGCAGTGCCATTTCCACCTGAAGGAACAGTGAGAGGAACAGAAAACTTTTCCATGGGCTCCCCTGCAGTGTGGGTGGCTATCCTGGCTGAAACCTGTCAGGCTGCTTTCGGAAAGGACAACCAATAATAATGGAAACTCTGCATCCAGGTAGCTTTCAAATCTAAATATGTTTGCATAACAGACAACCTTAAACAAGTCTGTCTTTGTGAAGTATGGCAGACCAAGCAAATTGGAGGGTGAATTTAACTTTCTCTTCCACCCAATCCAAATTGACAGCAGGCATCTTAGGCTGCAATATGTATTTGAGAAATGGAAGCCCATAAGGAAGAATCATAAGATCTGATTTGTTTGAAAAAGGATCTGTGAAAAGGAATTTTAGAATCCAAGTTTCATCATTCCACTCTCTGAGGTTTTTCAGATTCCAAATTATATTAAGGGAGGAATAAATCATGACAGGAAGTAGTCTAATGAAGAAAGTACTCCATAAAGAAACAACCACGTATACTAGTGTTTACTTCATTAACTTTATTCACAACTGAACAATATTGGCGATGTATTCTTATATCATTGGGTGTTTCTTATGGAAAATTATAATGAAATATTTATGTAATTAAACATAAAAGTGGAAGATAATTGCCTCCCCAAACCCTGCTCTTACACAAACTTTTATATGACTCTTATAAGCATTCCCAGTATTTTTATATGTGTGCTGATAGTTCAGATGTCCAGTATATGAGCATGTATTTCACATAGTTTTCATAATCTATACAGATAGTTCGGTTTCATATTTTATTAGTATTTTTTCCGTTTCATATCTTACATCATGATCATCGTCTTTTGTATTAGTTATTCCTCCATGCGATAAATATTAATTGACTCCTATGATGAATGCAGACTGATAAAATGGGATTTTGAGACCCCCTCAGTTTCATAGGAAAAATAGTTTGAGATCAGTACAGTTTGATGTGCTAACTCGTGTGATGGGGTGAGTAAAATCACATACATAAAGAATGCCTTTCCCACTTTAGGGATCAGGGAGGGGATCTTACAAAGGATGTGGTGTTTTAACAGAGAGGAAAAAGTTGAGTGAAAGGCAAGTTAGCAGAAGGGGAGGAGGAATGTAATGTGCAAAGAGCCTGGGGCTAGGGCAGAAGAACATGGTGTACTCAGAAAGCTGGAGAGGAGGCACACTGGACCCCTGGAGTTAAGGAGGTTATACAGTCTTGAGTATTGGAAAGTATAATATACACCAACAGAGGTAACTATTCAAATACAAATGTATGTTGAAAAGCTTTGAAAATGGATGTTGTAAAGGGAGAAGAAGCATCCAGTCCAGGCTGAGAATCCTTGAAAAATAAGAAAGTTGGCAGGAGGGTGGTGAGGGGATCAGTCTGCTTAGGAAGGACAGAGGAGAGAATACAGCATGGAGGAACTTAGCAGAATCAGACTGCAGTGGAGGGTAGATCTGGATATCGAGACCAAGCAGCAGAATCAACTATAATAATTGGGAGCAAAGATTAGGAACAAGACGAGGTGGGGTGAAAGTAGAGAAAGGCCACACGTTCCAAGGTTTAGGAAGAATTTTATGCCGGAAATCACATCCTCACTTTCCATTTCCTTCTTATTCCCCAGGAATCTAGATTGGGTACCTTTGAACCTTCTGAGGCCTGTGGTCAATTAAACATTCCTTGCTCTCCCAAATTTGCTGAAATATTGATTCGTAGACTAACCTTCTGGCTGCGTCTTATGAGTTGTACCTGGGATTCTGTGTCCCTACACCTCCTATTGTCAGGCTTCCTCTGTTCTGATATCCTCACCTCCCAGCGGGTGCTTCCTTAGCAAGCTCCTCTATGAATGAAGTGAGTGCTGATGGCTCCCAAACATGTTATCTCCAAACCAGACCTCCCTCCTAAGTTTCAAAACCATTTTTGAAAATAAATTACAGGGAGGTCTGGTGTGGTGGTTCATACCTATAGTCCCAGCAATTTGGATTACTTGAGGCCATGAGTTTGAGACCAGACTGGGAAATGTAGTGAGACTCCTATCTTGACAAAAAATTAAAAAATTCAGCCAGGCTCAGAAGCACGCACTTCCAGGAAGGTGAGGTGGAAACATCACTTGAGCTTGGGAGCTGGAGGTTGCTGTGAGCTGTGATCATGCCACTGCACTCTGGTTTAGGCAACAGAGCAAAACCCTGTCTCTGGGGAGAGAGAGAGAGAGAAAAAAAAAAAAAAGAATTACAACATATTTAATTTACATTTTTCGATGATAGTTTCTGCACCTCAATTTTACTATAACTGAATAATTTATATCTCCACTCAAACTTGTTCCTTCTCATGTGTTTTTCATTTTGGAGTCTAGACCAACAATCTAGCAATCAAACCAATTATTCCACCCAGCTAGAAACAGAGAGCCATGCTTTAACCACTCCTTCTCTTTCTTCTTTATCACTCCCTCCCCAGTCCCTGAATATCTAATCAGTTACCAAAGCCCATCATTAGTGTTTCTTGAATGCTTCTCAGGTGTGTGGTCACCCACCCAGACTCCTTCACGTTCTACCTCTAACCATCTTGTTAGTTGCTACCTTAGTTTGCACTCTCACATTTCTGCTCTTTCCTCATAACTTGACTTCCTTATACACCTCCTAGATTAGTGTCTCATCCCCCAAATGCAGTGGCCCTCAAGCCAAAAGGAGCACAACCTATGAAAATTTCTGTAATGATACCTAGAATCTTTCCATTTCTTGCTCTGTTCCTTCTCTTGCAGAAAGATCTTTATCCTTTTCCCCATGTGATTCATTTTTTTAATTTATTTATATTTTCAGACAGAGTCTCACTTTGTCACTCTGGGTAGTCTGCTATTGCATTACACCTCACAACAACCTCAAAATCCTGGGCTCAAAGGATTCTCCTGCCTCAGCCTCCCAAGTAGCTGGGAACACAGGGTCTTGCCATCACACCCATCTAGTTTTTCTATTTTTAGTAGAGGCAGGATCTGGCGCTTGAACTCATGAGCTCAAGTGATCCACCAACCTCAGCCTCCCAGAGTGCTAAGATTATAGGCATGATCCACTGGCCCAGCCAGATGCATTCTTTTTTATTTTTTTTTTACCTGCAGTTCCAAAGACATCTTCTCTCTTGGGCTCTTTAATTGTGGTTTATGCATGCTAACTACCTTCTCTCAAAATCAGATCATGAGATGACAATTAACTCTCACATAAGGTAGTGATTTCTTTAAGTGAATAAAAATAGTTAACTTTTGTTAAGTGCTTCTTCCGTGCACCACACCGATCTAAGGCATTTACATTGATTTTCTCATTTAATACACCACGTCTGTGAGGAAAACACTCATTACCTTTATTTAATGATGAGGAAGCTGGGCTACAGAAACACAAGGTCAAAAAGCTAATTAAGATCAAGAGCATTGACTGAAGCTTCAGTGAATTTCCATTGTAGTCACGACACAGATGCACAGAAACAGAGCATTGTTTTTAATTTTTAATTTTTAGAATTAATTTATTTTTTGGCTGTGTATGATCTTCAAGTTTGTTCCATTAGAAAAGAAAAAGTACACACAATTTTCAAGTTCTGCCCTATCTTTTGCTCCCCTCCCAAAGCCTGTTTTTAATTTTTCAAACTAGAGTTAATGTGCTTCTGGATCCTCATTTCATAGGCAGCAAGGGAAAATAAAAACGAAAATGAGTGAAACAAATTGATAACTTGATACATTGTCTAAGTAAAAAGAGCCCACAAGCATCTCAAATCTCTTTCCTTCATGGCCACACAGCTCCCAGATGCAGCCATTACCCTGGGGTTCCGAAAACTTTAGATCCCTTTTGGGGCATTGAGGGACTCAATGATCCCTGGAGGACAATCAGTGTACTATGGACAGTATCACGGAAGGAGAACGGTAGATAATGAGAATAATGTCCCAAGCCCAGACTGTGTCCTGGAAGCAACCTCAGCTCATCATCACCTGCTGAATTGTATGTGTGTCATGCTCTGTGTTGGCGTAATGACAGCATGGCTTAAGAAAAGGAAAGAAAAGGCCAGCCTGCCCGGAATAAAGAAGTCTTTAGGCACGAATGGCCTGGTTAGTGTGGAAGACACCAGAGGAAATGGAGCTATGTATAGTAAAGACGACCAAGGCATTGCTGTCTTTGGATCTGATGGTCAGGAGAAATGTGATGAAGGAAGAGACTGATAGAAACATACTTTAGACAGGACGGGTCAAGGAAGGCCGCAAACCCCACACTTCTTGCCAAGTCTTTTCTATGTGAAACTCTGATGATGAGTTGGGGGAACAAGATTAGAGGAATATGTCAAAGCACTCAGGCAGACGGCTTGGTCTGGGGCTCTTCCAAACTGGTTCTGATAGGATATGCTATCAAGAAACCTCAGGAACAGGGTAGAACTGAAGATGATAAATTTGGAACAATGTGCCGGAGAAACAGATAACTTCTTTGGAGGACTGTGTTTAGTCAGTGGACAAGACTGCTTTCAACAGATTGAAAACCAGAAAGAAATCGTAATCTTAGTCATCTATGGGAGATTAATTCAGTGTTTATCAGTTTCCGCAGGGACTTACTAGGTTTCTTTTCATTAAATTCCTTGACCATCAGAGTTCTTTGCTCCTGCGTCTTCCCTGCCTCCCACCCCTTTTGCTTTTCCTGAGTGACAAAAACTTCTGCATGATCCTCTGCGCTGGAAAATGGGGCATCTTTTGTTTTCCACAATGTCTTGCAGTCCCCATGAAGCTGGCTCTTGGGGTGCAACGGTCATTCCTTCCTGGGCCCCAGGTAACTCCCTATCTATTCTGGTAAAAGGTCACATTTGAGGTGTTTTCCTGCTCACACAACTTCATGGTGGCTTTTACTGTCTGAAAATTTGAGTTAGTGTTACTCAGCCTTTTATATACTGGGATCTGCAGATCTGATCTGTAGATCCCAGAATGTTCTGGTTTATTTCCCTTGCCCTATGTCCTACACCTTCTTTTGGAATTTAATACCAAGAAAAAAGAGAGCTAAGGTCCTCACCTATATCTAGCTTTATTCATCGCTCTGGCACTGAGAGGGTGAAGTAGACAGGTGGAGAGCAGGTGTGGAGGAGAGGAGCACAGGGGAGAGGGAACACTCAGGTTCTGACCACTCCATCCAGCTGCCCAGGAAAGCTCTGGCAGTCACACAAGCAAATGTATCTCCTTTGCTTTCTAGCTACTTTTATATTGAATTTTCTCATTGTTATACTATGAAATATCCAAATTGAATCAAAAGGAAAACTCAAATTTTTCAATCAATTGTGTCCTTCAGAACATTTTATGGGGAAAGTAGGACATGGTAGTAGTCGTGAGTTTGGGGATTCGTCACGGTCTCATTTCATATCCAGTATGAACGTGAGCTGCTATCAGGTGGGTGGCTCATAGTCACTTTTTTTGTCTTTGAGACAGTCTCACTCTGTAGCCCTTGGTAGAGTACTATAGCATCATAGCCACAGCAACCTCAAACTCTTGGACTCAAGCATTCTTCTTGCCTCAGCTTCCTGATTAATGGGGACCTCAGGCCCCCACCACAACAATCGGCTATTTTTAGAGATGGGGTTTTGCTCTTGCTCAGACTGGTCTTGAACTCCTGAGCTCAAGCAATCTACCTGCCTTGGCCTCCCAGAGTGCTAGGATTACAGGCATGAGCCAATGTGCCCACCGTAACTTTTGGCATGTGTCATCTTTGTTATTACTTTTTTTACTTTCTCATAGTTACAGATGACGGAGGATATCTTAAGTGGTCTGTGACTAGGGTTTAATATTTTATGGGGGCACTGGTTTGGAATTTGATATCTGAAGGCAGTCCTGACATATTCTGATGTCTTTATTGTTTTCTTGGTTAGGCTCAAGTTGAATTCTACCTTCATTTATCCCCTTTCTTTTTCCCTTTTCTCACCACTGGGAAAATAGGCCAATAATTCAATAAAAGAAACACTTAGCTAACAAGAGACCTTTTCAAGTAGATGTCATCTTCTAATGAAGAATTATTGCTCTATATGTGTTATAGCAAGAGCAAAACCAGTTTGAGGATACAAATGACTTGAAGGTTATTTCTTCTACCCATATTTTTCTACAGAAATAGAAAATATCAATTCATTAAGGCCTCTTCCCTACAGTTACCAGAAAAAATAAAGAGAAGTGTAGGCAATATAGTTAGAAAATGTGCTGGTCAAGGTGATATTTCACCTGCCTTACTCTGACAAGGAATCCACAAAAAGTATTATTTGACTATGACTATTACAAATCTAAAATAATCCCCTCAAACCTATTCAAATATTTTTTTGCTTATCTAAGTAAAAAGGTGACACATGTTTCTTATAGAGAATTTTGAAAATTTAGGAAGAACTATTATCAATATATTGATCTTGAAGCTGGCACTGAAGTGTTTAAGTGAACTAGATAATAGCCAAATAGCTAAATATAGCCACTATTCTCCATTATGTAAAGAAGAGGCTATTTCAGATCTCAGATTTGTAGGAGCAGGAAATATTCTGTGGTATGTAGAAATTTTTTTTCCCCCACATAAGCTCAGAATTTAATAGGTATGTGGGGTAAATCTGTTGAAAACTAGCCTAGCACAGAGGCAGGTCTAGGATAGAGTGCTCATTTCCCCCTCTGCCTCCCATATATTTCATATATATATAATCTGTGTTGTAAAGGCGAAGAAAATGAACTAATGTCTCAAAGGATGTAGGGAGCCGACAGAGATGGATGTGGAGTAGAGCCAAATGGAGAATACCAGGAAAAACCATCATGATCCCACTGGTAATCTGAAGTTCCAACCAGCCCAAGATGGGTCTTCTGCTTTCCCTGATTCCTATAAATATGATTTCCATGGCATATGGTTAACAGAGTATGCTCTGACCATAGCCTGCCTGGGATGGACTCTGGATTCCAACACAAACTCTCCGATCTTTGGCCTAGTCAGTTACCTATTCAGTTAATTCCTCAGTTTCCACATCATAAACTGTGGAAAATACGACACCATAGAGTGGTTTTCATGTGAATTGATGAAGAAAGTTTATGCTATGTGTTTCGCCCACTACATTCTACATATATACTTTAAACGTTAACCATTATAAAATTTAAATACTTTGCTCTCCATCAAATATTAGAAGCGTATAATAGATATATGAACTATCCATGCAACTACTATATAACTTGGTGGTTCAAAGACAGGTGAGTCCTGATGGATGCCCACCAATAGTCATAACATAAATTGTGAAATAAGTTTTTTCTAACTTAAGCATTTGTTGTGCAGGTATTTCCAGAATTTTATCAGGGACTTCGAAGAGCCATAAATACTGAACAAGCCCATCACTAACCCAGATGCATGAGTGTTTCCTTACCTTCCTGAAGGTTTGATCTCCAGGAATAAGTAAAAATATTCTCTCTTCAATCTCCAAGCAAATTGCCTGCGTAGAGGGAGACTGGGATACTGTCGTTTTGAGTTTAACAAATGAAAAAGGGATCTTTCTAATTTTTTTTTTTTATTCGGTGGGCCATAATTTTTAGGTACACTTTGATGTATATCATATCATCACATAAGAGTCACATCAACTTCAAAAAGCACAATGGTGCACAATGTAGTAAGGAACACACTTCATTTCCAGGACATAATGAAGTATTATCTGAAGCAGTGCTGGAGCAGATGTCCTGGGAGAGAAAACAGTAGCAGCGTACGGATTGTGTGAGCTGCCACAGTCAAACCTGGGTCACTCAGCCTTAATGAGATCATGCTGGCAGTCAACCAGAAAGGTAGAACTGAAAAAAAAAAAAGAAAGAAAGAAAAAGAAAACAGTGCATTGGAGCCACTGGTGTTAAGTTAAAGCCAGGTTGGCAAAAATGGCTAAGCATTCACAAATCTTCCCAGTTTTAGAGAGCTGGGATATTGAGAAATGACCAAAACCCATGTTATCATTGGAATGTAACCAGAACACAGGAAGGAATGTGGGGCCGTGGAAGACAGGCCACAGCCACCAGTCCTCATCTGCTTGAACATTTTATTCCTATTCCTGTTAGGAGCATGCCATCCCCAAATTCTGTTTACCTGTGTCTCTGTGAGGTTACAGTCTTGACCTTGTGTTTGAGTTGAGGATTTGGAAGAAGGGAAGACTTTTACCCATTGCAGAGAGGGTGTTGGTGGCAGTGAAGTTCTACTTTATCCCCATTGACTCTTAGAAAACTCTGAGGCTCTGAGGGTTGGGTACAGGGAATCAAAGAGGGTTTTTATACAGGTTCAGAGCTCGGCTGAGGCTCTAGTGTCCTAAACATCATTCTTTGCAAATCTTTTCAATTATAAAAGAGCTCTGGGGCTACAGCTCCTGGGGTTGGCCTTCCAATGGGAAATGCAGAAGGCTACCGACTGAGCAGAGTCAAGACCAGTGATTATGCAGGCAAAGGGATGTGGGAAACTAAACAGATCAATTCCCATTGTTTTTAATCTCCCTGGATCTTTTTTTTGTGACTATAATACTTAACTTTTAGTAAAGAACAAGATGTAGTAGGAAAATACAACTTTGGATCGAATGCACATTTTATTGCCCCTACACAGTGTTCTCTGGAGTGGTTAACATCAAAGTTGTACCACATGATTTCCCGCTACCCATTGCCTTTGCTGACAAGTTGTTGGGGAATCTGATTAATGGAGCAAATATGGTTTTGGCATAACAATCAAGATGGGCTCTTTAGACAAAGCAGGATTTGTCTACTTTACCCAATGCCCATTCAAGATGGACAAGTTGACATTTTAAAAATGGAAAACAGATGTTTCGTACAAAGCTTTAAAAGTGTCAGGTATAGATGAAGGATCTTAGCTACTTTGATGGACTAGATCCAAGAGAAGAATGTGGAGAAATCCAGTATTTCATCCAGCAGGCATACGTGTGTTATGAAATAATCATAGTTTACCTTTGAATAAAGGGATGTTATCCAGAGTTAGTAAATTAGGAGAGAATGGCTTCTGAGCAACCTAATCGTCATCATACTAATTATTAATAATTGTCATTTTAAACAATTGATTGTCAGATCATTATCTCTAAATCCCTTTTAATGAAAAGACAAATAAAACTTGGAATAAAGCTATAACCATGCATATACTGGTAATTAAGCATTTAAATTCAGCCCACTGCATAACACCCCACAGCCTCTATGTAGAATATTTAGTAAACTTACTTTCATTCTCTTAAAGCAGACAAAAGGGGAACATCTGGGAAGACATATATGTTTTTAAATTTTAAGTAAATATGTGTTTTTAACTCTTCGGAGCTACGGAGCCATGTTAAAATCATTTGGGAAGCTTTTAAAAAGCACTGTGCAAGCCTTTCCCTTTAGTCTGACTTCATTTGCCTGTGGTGGCGCTGGACGCTGAACTATTTTTAGTACTACTTCATCGTGACTAGATGTCTGAAATGCATGGCTATTTAATGACTTGTTACCCTGATGTTTACTAGGACTTGCCCTGGAATAGGCAGAGTCATTCCCAGTAGATATTGAAGGTAGCTGGGATTTCTGTTTATTTTCTCAATAATAAAACAATAGTACTATAGTACATAAGTGAGAACAGGGCCTCTAGTGTGGAAATGCCTGGTTTGGAATCTCAGATCTCTACCTCCGAGCTATGTGAGCTTGGACAAATTACTTATACTCTGTGCCTCAGTTCCATCGTTATAAATAGGGATAATAATAGTACCTTTTAGAGTTGTTGAAACATTAAGCGTTATAATCGATGAATTAATTATATAAAGCCCTTTAAACTGTTTCTGGAAAGATCATTTCTTATTACTAAAAAGAGCCCTGGTCCTAAACTTTCCCTCCTCTCCCAGTCACAAAGTTACCAAAAGTGTAAAAACTAAAAAAAGTCATTGAATTTTTATATTCAGCTCCCCTGGAATTCTACATTATCTCTCTGCTTTGTTAAAAAAAATATCTTTATATTACATGGGATGAGGAGGCTTATGGGCCTCTCTCTTTTTCTGTGTTTGTCAAGCATGTTCCATGGAAATAACCTGACATGCTTCTTAGGCACAGAGTTAGTTGCCTGAGACCCATTACCAGATATTCTGGGGATGATGATGATGATGATGATTTTTTTTAAGAGACAGAGTCTCACCTTATTGCCCTCGGTAGAGTGCTGTGGCGTCACAGCTCACAGCAACCTCCAACTCCTGGGCTTAGAGAATTCTCTGGCCTCAGCCTCCCGAGTAGCCTGGACTACAGGTGCCTGCCACAACACCAGCTATTTTTTGTTGCAGTTTGGCTGGGGCCGGGTTCAAACTTACCTCCCTTGGTATATGGGGCCGGTGCCCTACCCACTGAACCACAGGAACTGCTCAACTGGCCGTTATTCTTAACACAATCAAGACATAGAATACCTGCTCCAGGCCGTGCTATGGAAATGGGCATTGGTAGAAAAATTGCTGCTTTCTTTCTTTTCTAGTTCTGATGTTTCTTCAGGAAAAATCTCCAAAAAGGGAAAAATCAAGACAAAAAGTATATGAGAAAATACAGATAAATAGTTTTCCTCACGCTTATGTCAAACCATATCAAGGTTTTAGATTTTGACTTTGTAGGACAAAGCAGCTTATCTCTAAAAAACACTTGTCATTGTATGTAATGTTCAAGTTGTTTTCTTCTGCTGGATAATTACTTTCTCAAAGGCATAAACATAACTCAATACTTCTGTGACCCCACAAGATTGTGTTGGAGTGCCTTCTTCAAAATTCTCAAATTCCTCCTTTGTGGGCTCCAACCATCCAGAAGGATCTGTCTGGGGATTGGATGGAGTGCTCTGAGCCCAGACCAGTACCCATGTGGGCCCCATTCCTTTTTTTTCTCTTCTTGGGGCCCCTTTCCAATCGCCAACACTCTTCTATCCCCAATCAGATGCCCAGAGAAGCTCTAAGTCTCATATTAATGAGTCATCGGGGTCTCTATAGTCAGATCCATTTCCAGGAAATCAGCTTGGAACAGTCAGTGGATTGCTCTTCCTAATTGGTATGGATTTTATTTCATGCGGTTGTATAATATTGGGCTGCTAAAATAACATTGATAAGCTGATTATATGCTGATGTGGGAGATCTCTCATTTCTAGACAGAATAGTTTTCACATGCAGTAATTAGAAGTTTGTGTATGGGTGTGTTTATATTTACACTATGGGTACATATATGCCTCTTCTTTACCTGTTATTCTAAGTCTTCATCTATAAATAACTATACCTCACATCAGATTTTTCTAACCACAGAGGCCTCTCAATAATTATTTGTATACCATGATGATAGTGCTATTTCCAACTTTTACTCTCTTCTCATCACTAAGCTTAAAATCATCAGAAATAACGATATTTTTTATTCTGAATTATTTTCAGCTACATTGACTATTCATTATGGATAAGAAAAGAAAAAGGATCAAACTTGATTAAACTACAAATTGGTGCAATAGAAGAATGACGGATGTGAAATAAATTACAGCTAGAACGTGCTGCTGTAACCACACCACAATGTTTTGTGAATTACACAAAAACAATCATAGCAAGTCTATGGTGCACTGGTTGTGGGCTCTTCCTCAAGGGTCTTTATTGTAGGACCCAGGTGGGCAGAGTATTTGTATCAGAAACATTGATGGTTGCAATGGCCCAAAAGAGACTCTAGAAGGCAGCACATAAAGGCCTAGCTCAGAGGAAATACATCACTCTCTTCACAACTCAGTGACATTGTGACTCCCATTTAATGACAAAGGGTTCAGGAAGCACAGTCCAACCATTTGCTCACAAGGTGAATAGCCAGAAATATTTGAGGAACAGCACTAATGACTACTACAGCTGTATTCAACTTCGTCAACTTATTCAACATTTTTTAAATTCTAAAGGAAATTTCTAGAATTGCCACCTGTCTTATGAATATCTTTTTGAAAAATATGCAGAGAGAAAAGAGACTTATAAGTTAAAGAATTTCTTATAAATATAAGAACATTTAAAGCCAACGTCTATATTTATAGTTTATAAAGAGTAAGTCAATATATTTAATTTTATGCCCTTCAAAGACAGAGTCATGTAGTGTGGAATTCATGCTAGAATCCAAAAGCAAAAATCTAAGCCTAGAAAAGGACTAAAAGGCAATATACCCTAATATTAATAAGTTATTTCTAGGTCAGGAGCATATGAGTCATTTTTTTCTTCTTTAAATTGTTTTTTTTTTTTTTTTTTACTTTCTGTTCCAAGTTTCCTATATGGAGTATATATTGTTTTTATAATGGAAAATTTTATGAAATGAACTAGAAAGAGAGTAATGTTTTTGAGAAGAAGAAACTGATGGGTTTTTAATATTAAATGTAAAGCATGATTATTAACTGCTAAGTTAGGTAGCTAAGAAAAGTCTTCCTCTTTAGAAGTTTAAGAATAATATTATACTCATTAATTTGGAGAGTAAGACCTGATACGGGGATGGATGTGGATGAAAGAGCTCTATGGTCTCTCCCAGCCCTCGATGGCTACCAAAGGTTTTCATTCTCCTTCAGACAGCCCTGCAAGAGCACAGCTGCTTAACATCAGCTTTTAGCATTTTGTATTTATTTGGTTGTGTTTTGAGTCTTCGATTTTGATGAAATCCGGAATGTTGTTTAGGAACATCACAGCATATCTTAGGTTTTTACTGAACCTTGAAGTACATAAAGGATAACCAACATTCTGAAAAGGGCACTTTTCTTCAAAATTTAGAAAGATAATTCAATTTAATAGCAACAGACAACAAATTAGTAGTTACCTTAAGAAGGAACCAGGAGATGTTGGGGGATTACCAAGGGACTGAGGAAACTTTTGGAGGTGATGGGTATATTTATCCTCTTGATTGTAGTGATATAATTTCATGAATATTTTATATACATCATATGTTATCAAACTACATAATTGAAGTATGCACAATTATACCTAAGTGAAGCTGTTTAAAAATATTGCTTAATGTAACCTGAACAGTTTAACTTGAAGGGCTTTGTCTTACATTAAGCTGCCAAGCTACAATAGTTAGGCCTAGATCTCCTAATATATAAGTTTTTAAAAATCAAACTTCAAGGTTGGAATGTAAAATTTTGAGATGATACCAAGCTGGAGAGAATAAGAAGAACTGTGAGGTACTTAATACCTATAGGAAACAAAGATATGAAATTGACATCCTGGATGTTAACCAGTAGCTGAGGGCAGTGTCTTTAAGTTACAAATGTATTTCCAACTTCTATGGCTGTGTGTACTATGGCTTCAGTACTATTTTGTTGGTACTGTTAAAATTGTAATCTGCCAATGTCTCTATGGATATTGCTTACCTAGATAGTTCTGTCATTAAGACAGACTGACATTTTTTTTTCCTTGCTTACAACATAAATCTTTATTTGCAAAATAACTTCTCTGATTAACATAAAGTTTAAAGGTTATGAAGAACTCCATTGTGTTCAATGAAATAATGACCTCAAACGATGCCCAGGATAGAATCAGGAAAAAGGACTTTGTAGAGTGAGTAAATTGAACATATTGAAATGGTAATCTATTCTTGAATATGCACGTTGGCTTGATGTAATCACAGGGTCTTTATAAGAGGGAGGCTAGAAATGTGAGGAAAGAAGCAGAGGTCCAAAATGTTGCACAGTCAGTAGCTGAGGAACATGGGCATCCTCTTGAAGCTATAAAAAAGCAAGTAACAAGTTCTCCCCTGTTGAATTCAGAAAGGATCCAGAAGAAATGCAGTCTTGCCATACCCTGATTTTAGCCATCTTGATTTTGACCACGTGAAACTTATTTCCAATTTCTGATTGAGGATTAGAAAATAATAAATTTTTATTGGTTCAAGTTACTAAATTTGGGATGTTTTGTAGCTGAGTCAATAACAAATGAATATATCCATAATCTCACTAGTGGTTGTTTTGTCCTGCTACTCTGTACAGGGTTCCCCTCGCTCAGAGATGGACAGGGACCCTCTATTGTCTAGGCCTGAGTAAGCTCAGAAAGCAGACCCCTATTTGTAGGAACAAATAGCCACCCTTTCCAGGCCACAGCCTCTGGGCAGACTGACATTTTTAAGGTATAGTTTGAATATGGTTAGACAACAATTTATATAAATCCACTTTGGCTCAGTGATTCTGAGAACAATGTTAGGTGTGTCAGTTGCAGACTATACTAAATCGATAATAATAAGTGACATTTTAAATTCCAAGATAAACATCCACATGTAACTATTACATACCTTCAGTGGGAACAATCATTATTGTAAAAATTAGAAATACTGTACTTGCCATATGATGCGATTTTTTTCTTGTGTATTTTAG
This sequence comes from Galagoides demidoff, assembly GCA_963574575.1. NCBI lineage: Eukaryota > Metazoa > Chordata > Mammalia > Primates > Galagidae > Galagoides > Galagoides demidoff. The sequence continues at coordinate 10,548 of CAUYQV010067629.1, read as the reverse complement.
TACATTAAAGTTTTGGATTCTAACTTTAATTTTTAAAAACTAAGGCTAAGAACTAAAATGATGCTTAGCCACTAAACATGCCTAGTGCTTTTTCTGTATGAAGAACTGTAGAACTAAGGTGAAAATATTCTTTTGATCCAGCAGATCAGCTGTGGTTGTTATGTTCTACAAAGAGATAGAAATTTGAGTCACTTTGATCTTTCCCCCATTTATAAGGGCCACAGCTGATTGGATTAAGAGACATATGCTCTCAAAACTGTCTTACCACTACTATGGAGAAATAATTTCAGTCTAACAAAACACTTTCAAATTCTAATATTTCACATGCATGATCTAGTTGCAAAAGGTACTTGTTAACATGTGCATGCTAAGATGGTAATAATGAAAACCGGTTTAAATAATGAAAAACTTACTTTCATAGAGAAAAATCTTCAAAAACTATTTGTATCTTGCCTGAAAAGGGCAGAGCTTGGGAACTGGGGAAGCATTATGTTAAAAACCTAATGTGGATAATGCAATGATACATTTCTATACTGTTATAAATAGAGTATGAATGTTTTTTCCATAACAAATAGGTAAGCAAGGAGACAGTTATGTTAATCAGATGTAAGCATTCCACACTGTATATCAAATCAGCACACTGCACCCCATAAAAACATTCATGTACATAGTTATGATTTAATAAAGAATTTTTAAAAATTTTGGAATTTGGGTTCCCAGAAGTAGATGATTTTGCCAATTCAGTTTGATTAGCACCTGGGCAGAATAACATTTAAGGGGAAAACCCAAAATGTGCTGGATTTTTAAAGACCAGCAAAATTAGATCAACGTCAGCTTTACTCAGTGCAGATGATAGCTGACTGATGAGGCTTATAAGAGCTGTTAGAATTCTTTGAATCTTCTGTACCAAAATAACTGAGACAGCACGTAGGCACTCAAGTGTTTGAATGATTGACTGGGAAGATGTTGGTGACACTGAAGAATGGGAGTGAGTAAGAACAACCCTAATAAATACTCAAATTTGGAATTCAGAAAAGTGGTTATGTTCAGAGTAGTAACAGTAGTAATGCTTATTGTAGATAGCCCTCTTTCCTAGAAAAGTTGGATGCATGGGAAGAGCAATAGATACTTCAATAACCAACAGGTCTGTTCCACAAAACCAGCATGTGGAGCCAAGTTCATGTTCTTATCCCACCCATAAATGTTAACGGCAGCAGTGGCCGAGAGGGCTTGCTGTTCATTACCCAGTCTCTCTTGCAGTTTGGTGTCAACATATGACTGAGCTCTAGCTAAAGCACAAATAATGAACTTGGCACCCCTGGCTTATAAGAACCTTACATAGGTGAATCTCCTGGTCCCTTTCCCTTCTAGTTATTAGGAATGAAAATAACTATCATAATGACCTTAGGAAATAAATGTTAAAAATGACAGAGCTAGAAATGGAAGATAGCTGAATATCTAAGTTGCCATTTAAGAGAAAGCTTTCCAGAGATCAGAAAAATCCATTTTGGACTTCACAGGCATGAGAATTACACTTTCATTGGGTTAATCCACTGTGATTTGGGGGTTTATTTATTTCAGCAGCTGTCATTACCATATTCATACCACTGACACATTGACAAAGCAGTAATTGCTACAACTCTATGCCAAAGATAGAAGCACATTAAGGAAAATATTTAATTACTATAGGACTAGGAACAGGGGAGAAGTTCTATTTTTCAAGTTGTATTAGCCAGGGTTGATCAGAGAGACAGAACCAATAGAATATACAGAGATATATAATAGTCTTTGTTATGGACATTGGTTCCCATGATTATGTAGGCCAAGAATTCCCATGATATGCAGTCTTCTAGGTAGAGAGCCAAGAAAAGCTGGGGTATAATTTGGTCTGAGGTCAAGACCAGGGAATGGAGAGAGGCAGAGAAGGAGGTAGAAACGTTCTTCACGTGCTGGTGTAAGCTGCCGAGGAGCTCTGATGTCCTTTGGCAACAGAAGATGAGAATTCTGTAAGAAGAGAAAGCAAATTTGCTCTTCTTACTTTTTTGTTCCATCTGGGCCCTAAACTGACTGGATGATGACTGCTCACATTGGTGAGAAGGGATCTTCTTTACTCTGTCTACCAATTCCATTGCTAATCTCTTCAAAAACATCCTCACAGATACACCCAGAAATAATGTTTTACCAGCTTTCTGAGTATACTTTAACCCAGTCAAGTTGACAAACTTAACCATCATGTAAATAGAATATATTAGATTTCAAGACACAGGTTCTTGATACTCAGTTTCCTGATACTCTAAATTGAAAATAACCTGCCTGCATTGTGAGATCTGTATAATTCAAACAATACCTTTCTCATGTCACATGTTACCTTTGGTCTTACTATAGATATGTGTAGACGTATTTTATATTATTAGTCCTTCTAGGTATTACACTCTGTCAGATTATGCGTGATAACATTTATTGCAGATTCTGAACCATCCTCTTTAATGCTTTGTTTAACATTTTAGAAGCTAGCTTATTGTTATTAAATTGGTATTTAAAGTGTCAGTGAACATTCACTTACATTAAAAAGTTAGAGGCCATCTAAATGTGCTTTTATAAATAATTTAAGTTTGTCCCTATGGTTAATATGTAACTTAAGACTTTGGGTCAGCACAGGCTCAAAGTAAAAAATTTTTCTATGCTTCAAGTATTTTGACAATACTCTCTATTTAGATATTAAATACAATGGGTGTTACTTGTAGTAGAGAAATATTTCTTTTTCCTACAGGTTAGGCAAAATTGACATATTGTTGCAAAAAAGTACTGACTTCTAAGTTGTTCATTTTTTTGAAAAAAAATCAAGGTTCCATTTGTTTATTTTTTGTACTGCATACAAATCTTGTGGATAGCTAGAGAAGAATAAAATATTTTTGTACTTGCTGAGCTTGTGCAAATGTTGATATATATGACTAGGCATTATAAACAAATTATTCATTTAGTTCTAAAAGTAAGTTATATCATCATAAAATGCAATGCATAGTTTTATTTAGAGTTGTTTGTCTGCATACTTTTCTGTTTTTCATTAGCAGCTCTGAAGTTTTGTACTTAGATCTTAAAAGTATGATTTTTATTCACTTTGATTTAAGAAACCTCACATTTGCCAAATACACCCAGCATATGTTTTAGGACTGAAGATATAGCCAAAACACAAATTGCGTGTATTTGTCTGAGATACTTTATTTCATAATTATTTTTTAAAAAAAAAAAACCTTGTACCTTCTGTTTAATTTTCGTCTGAATCTAATAAATAAATTCTATTAAAATTAAGAAGCCCAAGTGCCCATTGACCCACGAATGGATCAATAAGTTGTGGTATATGTACACCATGGAATATTACGCAGCCTTAAAGAAAAATGGAGACTTTACCTCTTTCATGTTTACATGGATGGAGTGGGAACATATTCTTCTTAGCAAAGTATCTCAAAAATGAAAGAAAAAATATCCAATGTACTCAGTCCTACTATAAAACTAATTTATAGCTTTCACATGAAAGCTATAACCCAATAGCCCAAGAATACGGGGAAAGAGGAAAGGGGAAAGGGAGGGGAGGAGAGGATGGGAGGAGGGAGGATAATTGGTGGGACTACACTTACAGTGCATCTTACAAGGGTTCATGTGAAACTTACTAAATATAGAATATAAATGTCTTAACACAATAACTAAGAAAATGCCATGAAGGTTATGTCAACCAGTTCGATTAAAATATTTCAAACTGTATATAAAGCCAGCACATTATCCCCCATGACTGTATTAATGAACACAGTAATGATTTAATAAAAAAAAAAAGAAAGAAAGGAAGGAAGAAAGAAAGAAAAAAGAAAAGGAAATGTATTCTAAGTATCATTCCCTGAATATTGACACATTTGAGCTCCCAGAAAAACAAATGCAAACCATTCTTCAGAGTTAAGTCTTTCGCCTGGGCTGCACAGGAACTGTAAGTTAGCTCCTCAGGTAAAATGGTTCATTTTATGATATTAAAAAGCAATTTTAAAAAATCAGCATTCTCAACAGAGTGAATTTAAATTCATATGTTTCAAATATGTGTGTGTATATGTAGGATTAAGTGACTTCACTATGAATTTTAAGCTTCCAAAAGCTCCCAGAGCAAATAACTAAAGGATTTTTGTAACAAATTAATTTTATTTTATTAAATAAATTGAAGGAATTTTTAATGTTTCATTTGGAGCCCGAAGAACTTAGAGCTAAAATAAAAATATATCCTTTTTGAAATAAAGTCCAAGGAAATTGAAACCCAGCATCCATTCTTGTCCTTCAGCTTGATCTTAGCTTCTAGAATCTGGCATAAATTCCCCCAGGGAAGTAAAGTTATTTCCACACCTATCATCTGGGGCATCTTTCTGTAGAATGGAAATGGTGTCTTTAAGACAGAGAAAACTGACTTAGTTCAGCTAAGTCTACCATTTTTTTCTTAGGAAAAAAAAGTCCAGAATTGTAACAAAATCTGCAAGATTTTCCTTGTCCCAAAGCAAATCTCTAGCTTTTGGAAAGCTATCCCAAGACAATTTGTGTTCACCTGATGTTATATTCACCTAGACAGATATCAGGGCAGAAGTAGTTTTGTGTAGTAAATGTTTCTTCTCAGAAAGAGTGCGGTTACAGGAGATGTTGATTTTAGCTGTGCAGGGCTAACAGCCTTAATCATTTGGATTCCTTTGTCTCTTTCTCTCCATGCTCTTTTGTTTCTGAACCAGGTTAAAGTTTACCATCTGCTTTCTCCTTTTACTTCTGAACTTTTAGGATCTTCTGGAGGAATTCACAAACTGTACCAATAACTTCTGATATATTGTCATGGTTTTTCACCTCTAGTGACTCATTACAGCTCCATCTGCCAAACTTCCCTTCGCTTTTGATACTTTTTATGTGTGTGCCTCACCCATATATACTCAAGCTAAAAAATCTCACATCACACTGGTACATTTTTTTTTAATTGTCTGATTCTGTATTTTACAAGAAATCATACAAACAAAACACAGCAAAATATCTATGAATTAATCCATGTGTTTTCATTTGTTTGAGAATAAATCTTCAAATGACATAAACTTTTCCTAGGACTTTAAATATCACAAAAATTAATAAGAATTTAGAGACAGTTAGTGATTTATCACTCTTTAAATATCAAAAATTAGAACTTCAAACATTCAAAGCCATTTCTGTTGGTTCAAATGAGCATGCATAACATTTCACTCCTATTAGTTTGCACTTTAGTTTTGTAATTTTACTAATGATACTTAACCAAACATCACTATTTCAGTTAAGTAGTTTTAATGAATATACCCTTAGTTTATTTCTGTATCATTTTCCTCCACCTTCCTTATAGCACTCCTATACTCTGTATTCCTGCTCCTGAATGCACACACACACAGAGTTTATGTTTTATGATATCTATCCACTGATGAACAGAACAGTACTAGAGCTGCTGCTATATGACCAGGTAATTAGTGTAGGGCAGTGGTTCTCAACCACTGGATTGTGACCCACAGGAACTGTATTAAAGGACCACAGCATTAGGAAGTTTGAGAACCACTAGGGGAAGATGTAGGGGAAGTCTGCTGTTACTATTACTGGAATTTCTTTCTTCATTAGGTCCTTGGTCTTGGGAATAGGAAGAATTAACCCACAGACCATACATCAGTGGTAAGATAGAATTTATTGGACAGAAAGGAATACAGAAGGAGTAAAAAGCACCAGAGCTTCTGGGAAAGGGAAAGATCCAAGTCAGAAATGTCTGCATGGGTTCTTTGTCTGGGGGTAGATATATACTCTGGAGAATTACATTTTGGCCAGGACTTAGTAGGTGGAAAAAAGTTAATGATCTATGTACAAATGACTTAATAAAAAAAGGGGGGGCGTTAATGAGCGTATTAAAAATGAATGCTGTCCCTCCCACTGAGGGGCAAGGATTTATTAGTTTTTCACAGTTTTTGCCTCAGAGAAGGAATTAGGTGTCTGCTCCCCACTCAAGATGGAACCACCCTAAACCTTTCAGGCTGCTTTATCATGACCTCGCTAGAGCCCAAGATATGGCCTGGAAAGTGCCTAGCCTGTTTGTGCCTAGAGTTGGGGGTCTGATTTCTGAGTTCATCTGGGCCTAGAGAATGAGGGATTCCTGTCCAGCCCTGAGTAGAGGAATCCTGTATCATTACTAGCTGTTTCTAACATCGTGAGTCTATGTCAGCTTTAGAGTTTAAAACCCCTATTAGGTTAAGCAGTCGATAGACATTGTTACTGGAATTTCTTTCTTTAGTAGGTCCTCAGTCTCAAGAATTCAAAGAATGAACCCACAGACCACAGGTCAGTGGTAAGATGGAATTCTAATAGACAGAAAGGGATATAGAAGGAGTAAAAAGAATCAGAACTCCTGGCAAAGGGGAAGACCCAAGTGGGAAGTCCTCACATGGGTCCCTTGTCTAAGGGTATATATCACATTGTAGCCAGGACTTGGTAGGTAGAAACACCTTTGAAAACACCTTTTCAAAATTAATTTAACAAGTGAATGAATGCAGTCCCTCCATTGGAGCAAGGTTATTAGGTCTTTGCCATTTTTGACTCAAGGAAAGGTTGTGTGCTCCCTACTTAAAGTGCAACCATCCAAAACAGTTTCAGGCTGTTTTGTTCCTGACCTTGCTAGACCCCAGAGGCTGTGTCCTGGAAAGGGCAGCCTATTTGTGCCCAGAGATGGGGGTCTGATTTGTGAGCTCACTAGGGCTAGAAAATGGGTTCTCGGTCCAGCCCTGAGGAGGGGAACCCCATATCAATATGAGCAGGTTGGATGGTGTAAGTTGTTAGGTCATTTTGGTCTGGCTTTGGTCAGGCTGGTTGGGCTATTGTGGGAATTGGACTAATTGAGACCTTGCAGGTGGGTTGCCTTGAGATGTAGGCTATTCAATATCTCTGGAACGTTCTGACATGGACAGACAGATGTGGTCATACTGACTTGAGTTGTTTTAGGAACACCCTGATTATATCCCTGGGATGCTTCTAAGAAACAACTGATACCCCTCAAAACTTTGGTTTAAAATCTGAGCACCTCTCTCTCCATGCTGCCTTTAGTCTCTAGATGGGGCCTGGCTTGCTTTATGAGTCATTAAAAATAAACTCCTTTTTTTACTAAAACTTCACTTGCTCTTGCTTTCTTCAGTTATTTCAGTGACTACCTAGAGCATCACCATGCTGCTCTAACACTGCCAGGATCAATGTCTGTAACATCCCTGTGGTATCCAGGGTATCCATCCCTAAAGCACATTTGCAAAGGGCCAGCAACAACTTCCAGAGAATAATATTGTCCATTCAACAGCCTCCGCAGGGAAACAAAACCAGTAACTTATCTCATTCTACTTATAATTGCTCAGGTCTCTGCAGTAAAAAGAAGCAGCTAGAAGGGGACTGGAAGATGTATCGAGTGAGTCCACTTCTGATGTCAGCTGCAAAGGTAAAATTCAGACTTATCCAAAGGCTACCTATTGCTAATACATATTTCTAGTCTAGAACCCCACAGGAATATTGGTGTTTTTCTAGGATCTTTCTACCTAAAGACCATCTCTAATCCCAAGATTTACATTTTTGAATTAGTGCTGAAAGAGCCCTGGAAGATCATGGTGAAAAATCACTTGGATGAACCAATTAGAAAAGAAGCAAGTCTACTTTTGATTTAACTAGTCCCTCAGTGCTCCTCTCCAGAATAAGGTCCTACAAATATCCCAGCATCCAAGGACTATTTGAAAATTGTGATTTGTGTCTTTAACTTGTTTATCAATGTCTCACAAGATACTGTGCTGATCCTTATGCAAGTGTCCTGAATAAAAAAGCAGAACTGAGTTGATTACTGTTTTGAAGTCAGCTTCCATGAGAAACATGTGAAGGACCTAAGAGTTGGTTTTGTATTTTTAACATTTAAGAAGTATCATGTAAACAGATGCTCATCCTGAAGAAAAAGAACAAGATTAAAGACAAATAGAAAATGGGAAAGACAGAGGTAGAGAGAGGGGAAGAGAATAGGAGATAAACAGATATTACATCATCCAGATTTGAACTATAAATAGAACAGATTATTAAATAGTATTTTCTCAATTAAAATATATTTCTTATACAGAGGTAAGCTTAGAATAAAATTACAAGTAAAAAATAAATATGGGCTCAAATATACTTAAGGATTTGGGTTGTTAGTTTTCAGACAGGTTTCTAAAGTAATAGGTGATAAACTGAATAATCATTAATGAAAAATTAAATGGAAAATAAATCATCATATCAGTTAATAGCTAACCAATGGTACAACTTGTTAAATCAAAACTATCAATATCTATGTGCCTGATGTTTCAGAAATAATTGTAGTGACCTCAGTATTTCTAAGATAAATTTGCTGTTCATCATGTCTCATTCATATTAATGATAAAGGAGAACATGCAGAGCTCTGGGCTTTGAATTCATTATAAATTCTTTTCCATGAGGATAATGAAGCAATTCTGGCAATATAATTCATAGTCTTTTCACTTTTTGTGTGTTCTCAAAATCACTTGTCCTGCAGAAGCAGAGCTTACTAGATCTTGCTTGAGCAGTAGTTACAAGAGTACTATTCTCTTGTGTCATGTCTCCTGAGTTCTATTGTATTTAATTACACTGTATTAATTGAACCACAATTGTTCTTATACATAGTGCACGTTATTATTCTACATGTAGCACAATACACTGATTCAAAATTTCAGGTAATGTTTTACTTAGATTCTATTATTCACACCCAGAGAAAAACAGTAAATACGTGTGTGTGTACTATTTACTTGGAAACAAATTGAATTATTACCTGTATTATCTGAATTATCATTATATATAATTATCATTACCTGAATGATCACCTTATTATCTATAGTATGTGTGTGTCATGCCACATTTTAAACTGAACCACAATAAAAGAATTGCTTTTTTCACAGAAAACAGTTGTTACATTTTTATGTTAAAATTAATTCAGGTTAAATAGTTCTGCTAAAATTTTTGAGTGAAAGAAAAATAAGATAAACCAAAAAGTACTTTCTTTTCCACATAAAGTTATTTTCAGTAGAGCAGATGTAAGAGAAGAAAGAAAAAAGAAATATATACTCTTAGTACTTTCAATTTCCCCACTTTATGGGAAAACAAAAGAACAGAAAATAAGCATTCACCAACTATTCATCTTGTCACATTTTACTTCACTGAATCCTCAGGACAACAGTGAGATGGACGTGGTAGCACTAGTACCAGGATGAAAGAACAAAAACAAAAAAACCGAAAACAATGAGCCACCAGAAAATAAGCAACAACATCCAAATTATCTAGCTGTAGAGTAACAGACACATAATATTAATACGGAATGTTTCCTGATTTAAGTCTCATCTCCTTTTTTAGAATATATTCTTAGTTATTGGCACTAAGAAAAAGAACAGAGAAGAAAAGCGACTGTACTGTGAGGATTGTTGTAGTCTAGTATTTAAAGAAAAAAAAGTGCTATTTAGTACCTGATTGTCTTGTCCCTTTGGGATGCCGTAACAAAATGTCATAGACTGGGTAATATTATAAACAATGAGAACTTATTGTTCAAAGTTTTACAAGCCAGGAAGTTCAAGACCTAGAAACCAGTGGATCTAGTGTCCAAGGATAGCTCACTGCTTCGGAGTAGGTGCTTTTTGTCGCTCCACCCTCTGTCGAGGGAAGGGACGCAGGAGCTCCCCTAACCTCCGTTATAATGGCTTTAATCCTGTTAGTTATCTGATGGAATGACCCTCTTCACAAGGTCCTAAGGACTCACCTTTGAAAAACCATCACCTTGGAGGGTAAGATTTGAGCATATTAATTTTGAGGGGTCGCAAACATCCAGATCACAGAACTAATTATTTCATTTTTCTACTGCTGAAAATACATTCCAAGTGTTCATAAACATATATAAGTACATCAGGGGTCCTCAAACTTTTTAAACAAGGGGCCAGTTCACTGTCCCTCAGACCGTTGGGGGGCCAGACTGCGGGCCCTGGGACTAGTTGGCTGCTAAGCAGGACAGGCAGTGGTGGCAAAAACACCTGGTGGCCGGGTAAATGTTCTAGGCACTGCATGTGGCTCATGCGCCATAGTTTGAGGATGCCTGATTTACTTATTAAGTTTTGGTCAAATAAAAAGCAGTAAACTCTCAAGTACTTTATTTAAAAATAAGAACGGTATTGCCACTCAAGCTAGCTAAAATGGGTAGATTTCATTATATTTAGAAATAGAGCAAGTATAATAATGCTTAACTTATTTCTTAGTATCATAGAGTTCTATAATATAGCTTAATTCTAATATTAGTGGATATGAGTCTTTGGGAAATTATTTCACTACTCTAAATCAGTTTTCTCACCTGTAAAACATAATTAATAAAGACTATTTCCTAAAGTTGCTCAGAGAGTCAGTGGTTTAATATATACAAGGCATCCAGAATATTATTTTGTTCTGTTCATTGTTATAATTATTGGTAGAAGAAATAAAACA